>CM038481.1:1309559-1482775 GCA_021464305.1 Kandelia obovata
ACACCATCGAGATGTTCGAATTGAAATTTAATTGGAAAAATTGCCTACCCGACCCCACCCCAAGGAAAATATTTATACCTAAAATTGAAAAACGACACCTCTTTAAAAATGTTTTTTGAAAAGGTACCTTTGTTTTTGTCCGTAGATACTTTCTAAGCATATTCACGTATCAGAGCATGATGTAACAGCTTCCACTTTATAAAGGCTTTTAGCTTTGGGTGACCTCATGTCTCAAAAGTCTAAACTTCCTTCCTTCCATTTTCAAAATCATTGTTTCTCCTTGTTACCTTATTTGAATTAAAATTTAAAGAAAAAATATATAATAATAATAATAATAATAAAAGGTAAAAGCACCCCTTTAACTCAACCTCTACCTTTACCACCAAAAGGTAGCATTGCTTTGCAGTTGGTTCCTTAAACAGGGAAAAGTTCTCCCCACTATACCCAAATGCCTTTTAAATTCCCTCCCCACCCCCACCAATAATGGAGGAAACATTGTCTTCTTTTTTCTTTTTTTTTTTTTCAAAAAAGAACAATATTTCTCCTCCAAGAATTATTCCTTCATGTCAATATATCATGTAATTGTTGGAGTGTCATTTTTGTTAAGCCTATTAGGACCTAAGAAAGACCCTAATTTTTCCCACTATAGGTCAAGTCGCAATTGATCAATGAAAAATCATTCAAAGATTAAAGCTTCTCCCAAGGTCTAAATGATGATGCAATATCATGAGACAAAAGGGTTCATAACCCTTTCCACTAGTGCAAGCCAAACCCCACCATAGTATTACCCCCATGCGTATGAATATAAAAATGTATGCGAATAATCATGACATGAGAGGTCAAATTTAAGCAAACACATAACAAGAGAAATCACTTGCAGTTGGAGAGAATTGAGAGCCATCCCACCCTTAAAAAAAAAGAGGTTTTTGGTCGCTTCTTGTTGTCAAAGCAACTAGAGTTTCAACCACTCTTTACCCTTCTTTTTGTCTTTCCTCTTCAGTTTAGAATAAAAGAAAGTGGTCTTGCTTTTCATGAGATGAATTCAGCAAGGGGAAGCTTCAAGCACCAATCAAGCCAGAGGTGACCGTTGGTATTCCCTTTTAAAAATAGAAGAATTGCACTATCATTTGAAAAAGAACAAAAAGAACTACAAGAGAAAAGATTTAAATGTGATTTTAGAAGTTTCAACCTAAAATGAATAAAACATTTTGTGTTGTATTAACATTGGTATACAACATGGAAAATCCATTTTTCTATATAATAACCTTCCCTTGAATTTAAGTGGCAGGCATTTAAGCCTTCGGCAATGTCCTTTCCTCAAGTGTAATATGAGCTTATAAAGTAGTCTAGATGCCCGTTCAAGAGACTTGGAATGAGATACCGCTTAAACACAACCATCAAAGCCTAACGATATGTGTTCTTCTTGTTCAAACCGAACTTAAGCTTAAAAAAATATAATTAATTTGACAAAAATGGCAATTTTCCTATATATTGCAAGATGGGATTTGGCTTTGTGTTCCTTTTAGGCGCATTTGCATTTTGAATAATTGAACTTCTGTTACGCACTCATTCACAGTCTTTTCGGTGAGTTTTTAATCTTAGATATGTCAATTTTCCAATGCTGGAAAAAAAAAAAAAAAACTAAGTAGCCAATAAGATTTGGATACTTCTTGGAGCACCGCCCCATCAAAGGACGCTTCATTTTTTTTATTTCCACTAGTTATATCTATGGAAAGGAACGACTATAGGAGGCCAAACTTCCAACTCAAAAGCTTCATTTGAGATGGCATGGCATCTTTTCTTCCTTTTCAACTTTTGGAGCTTTGTGTGAATCCGTAAGCTTTACTAACAATAGAAAAAAAACCCGCATGGAAAAGGCAAATAGCTAGAAAAGATACTTTTGTCCCCACTAATAGTGTGGAAATTTGGCTTTTTAGGCACTAATCACTTATTATATACTTTACACACAAGCATCCAACTTTCGCTTTTTTTTTTTTTTTTTTTTAAAAAAAACAGTAAGCGATAAAAAGTTTCTTACAATGACATCAGCCTTTTGGACACACACAAGTGGAAGGTACGTGTGTGTCCACTGATGTGTTTTGAAAAGTTAAGACAATCTTCTGGGATATAACCCAAACTTCCAAAGGGGCTTTACCTTTCGTTGATCAGCCTGTGTCACAACTAGTGAGTGGCTGAAAATACACACATTATGATGTGTTGGAGTTTGATTAAGCTTGCATATACAATTGAGAGTTTCGTAATAAAAAGCTTTCGTTAATTTGCCGACCTTTGACTTTGATTAAGCCTGCATGTTGTTAAAAGTTTCGTAATTTGTTTTAATTTTCTCGGACTATTTATGGCCTCCCCAATATGACACACAACGTTTTTAATTTTTACATTGTTTTGTTTGATCCTTATAAACTATTTGGAGTATACCAACTTGACAAAATCTTACAATTTGATCCATAATTTTAATTTTTTTTTAAACTAAGAATTTAACATTAAAAAGTTCAACTTAAGGATAATATAACACAAAATGATGCATAACTTAGAGCCAAACTACCGATGCACTTTTGATTACTATATATAAGCTTATTTTAATTCAATTAGAGTAAAAAACAACACACAATCAAATTATAATAACCTTCCATCTGACGGTCTCGTACATTTTCACTAGGATTATCATATGATCCATCGGCCACAAAGGTTTCACTCGGATTGTCACGTAAACAACAGATGAATTCTTTTTGAAAAGTCCCCACCACCCAATCAAATTAAAGTAACCGGTCCATCCAATGCCCTCCTACGTTTTCTTTCAGATTGTCATATAATCTACCGGCCACCAATAATTCTTTATGTTTTCTACACCTCCATGTCCGCGAGGCTTTGTCTTGCTGAATTTCTTGGATGGTTACAGCGATGGAGGAATGAGAGTACTTGTAATCTTCCACCTATTCAACCAATGGTTAGTATTATTTTAATTCAATGGCCTATTTTACTTTTCTCTGACTCTCCAAGACAACCCCACCTTTTTCATTTAATTTTTTTTTATCAGGGTGGCACCTAGGCTTGGGTGTGATTGGTGGATTATGAGTACTTTTCCATTTTCCTCCAACAAATTGTCTTACCAAGTGACTCATTTTTTGGTGATCTAACTGTACACATAAAATAAAACTGATAAAAAAAAAATGGTATGTACTATTATGTATAATATAAAACACACACACACACACACATATATATATATAAAGACTTTTTTTATATATTATTTATTACAATCGTACTTTTTTTTTTCTTGTTTTTTAGGTGATTTATTTAATGTGTGCAATGAGTCCATCGAGTAAATGACAAGATTTTCCTTATTAGGGTCTAACAATATCTCCACAACTAATAAAAGACCGTCGGAAGCCAGAAGGTAGCCGCCGAGGATGAGCCACGTGGTGTATTCGATAAGGTTTGATTTTTTAGGGTCGGCTAGAATTGGAGCGAGAGTGAAGGAATCAAAGAAGTGGGACCCATCCGGTCAAATATCCAATGGTTGTTAATTTGTTAGCCGAATTTGTCACCGTACTGGCCGAGTGATTCCCTGCAGTAGTAGCTTAGTTTTTGGTAAACCCGCCCCCACCTTCTCCTCCAATCTGACCAATACCCACCGGTGTTTTAATGTATACAAAATGGCAACTTCCCAAGCATATTACAGTCAAAAAATTGACAACCCAACGCAACTTGTTTAACCCAAAAATATCAGAGCTCACTTCACTCTGAAATGATAAATGTGGCACTGCATTTTCCATAAAAGTTAAAAGATCGTCATGCTATGGTAACCAAAAACCTGAAGTAGGCACGATATAATAATTTGGAGAACATGACTGGATTATAAGTTAGTCTATTTTGGCAAACATTTACAGATTATACTCTCACAGAAATAAAAACTAATCCTCCAAGTATTCTTTTAACAATTTTGGTCTCGCCCCGCTCAAGCATCTGAAGATTTCTCTTAACAACAATCAGATTTGCTCAATGTAATTAAGGGAACAGTCATTATTCATCAATGTTGGGCCTTGATGGGTCATTCTAAACTTAGATTTGCAGTGATCAAATCTCAGTGTTTTCTTCTGGCACCAAAGACCTAATTACACGGTTGTTTACAAACAGGACCAACCAACATGATAGCACACCTGCATCCAGCACTCAGCAGCATATCTTATTTAACTTGCCACTAACATTAACCATATGGAGCCAATATCAGTAATCTCAACAGCTTAAATAGGGAAAGGTCAGGAGTTGCTAAGCAACCAATGGTCGACAACTTTCTATGCAAAAAGGTTACAGGGTTTGGTTTTCTATACTTGGTTATCCATAAACGGCCATTAGGCGATCACACTGGCAACATGTTAACTTGCTGGTCAAATTATTGATTAATGTAACAGTGAGAATCAACATTTTTTATGGTAGCCAAGCAGTAGAAGCATGATTAATAAAAGATTAACACCACCAACCAACCCCAAAATATGATGTCTGGTTGTTTGGGGTGGCCATTTCCCACCGTCGTGGCTGATCATTGATATTAGGAGTTATAACATACAATAAAACTAGTGCTTGAAGGGAGTTTTCAAACCAACTTGTTAAATGAGTCACAAGAACAAATTTTATTATAAGATTCAATCAGAAAATGTAACCAGCATTGAAAACAAATCTAGGGGAGGCACGCATGTTGACAGAGGATGGAGGCTAAAAGCATTTATCCCCTGCATTTGCCACTAAATCATATGCATAAACTCTGTGTCATCATTGAACAAAAATGTATCCAGCCCTATAGACGTAGATGCAGTAAAAACTCAAACAACAAAGATGAACAGTCTGACTTGATGCTACCAGTAGCCAATGATCTTCCCAAATCAGACTTACAAAAACCAGAATCAAAACCAAACAAAATGTTGAAGAGAAAAGTATGTTCTTATTCATCTTCCTCAGAAAAACTGTTTTCCTAGAGACTGTCATAAAGGCATCAAGATACCTGCAATATCCACAATCTTTTTCTATTGCAGATTCCACAATCAAGGACATGATCACATATGCAGTGCAATTCTATCTAGAGGCATTTTAAGTCTGAGACAGAGAACAGTGTCACTCAGACCATATGAAGGAGTCGAAAATACCTTCAAAATATTTTTAATATCATGCATTAACTTGGTTGAAGGACAACATGCTGCAAGAGAAAATGTCAAGAACGTGTTAGATCATCTGTTTAGAGATGTGTTCAGTGGTTGCAACAATAAATAATTATTCGAAGGCTCTCAATCACAAGGATGTCCTTCATACATCAGTAGGCCATTACCTTAATCTGCATTCTGTTATAGGTGTAAGTAATGTGAACAGATCCATCACTAGCCTCAATAACAGCTGGATACGAGAATTCCATTCCCGCAGTTTCTTCTAGTGTAAGAACATCGTTCCATGATTCACCATCATCACTGGACATGGCAACTTTAAGCACTCCCCTCGAGATTGTATTGTAAGCAAGCAAAACATGCCCATCCTTTAGTTTAACTCCATCAATTCCTAATAAAAAAAATTCAAATTTCAAATTCAAACTCAGCAGTATGATTAACCAATGGGAGCAATCTTGCAATTTCCAAGGGAAGGTATTGTATATTAGCATTATAAATCTGATAATCTGAGAAAGATCTCAATAGCATTTTGCTGAACCAAGAACCTTGACGGACTGGACCTTACTGCCAAAATCTGCTTAGAACATTTTTACTTCAGCTACACATTATCTTTCATGAGATTAAAGTTTGATTAAAACCTGAGTTTGGGTTGGGCAGCTCAGTGGGCTTTGCATAATCCCAATTCAAGCCACCATCAAAAGATTCTGACATACAAACTCTATTGATGCCATCAAATGACCGCATCAAAACACGCAATGTTCCTTTTGCAGTATGGAAGGGGACAGGCTGAATTACACTGAGAGATGTATTTTCAATGTAAATTGGACCTTGCTTTCTCCATGTCCTCCCTGCATCTGCTGTAACCTGTTCAGCAAGTTGAGAAGTACATCAACTTATATGCTGAAAAATCACTAATTTTGAAATTCTTGTGCAAATGAGTGTTACGACCTCCATCCATGCCCCCCAAGAATTCCAGCTCTCTACAGATGATCCACAGAGCAAGATTCCATTTTCCAGGAGGATAGGCTGCAGAAAAATATAGCATTTTTGAGGAGCACAATATCCGAAGGAACAAAACTCCATACTTCTTGTAGCAATTAGACAAATATGTTATAGTGGTTTCAAACTACCTTGTTCTTAGAGGGTCCTAATATACCAGGAGGTAGTTGTTCTCTTTCTGTCCATGTAACACCTTTATCATATGACCGCTTCATGCAGCCACTCCATCTGAAATTTCATAAATCAAGATTTTTGCAGAAACTAAAGAATACAAATGCAGAAGTAGTTCAATAATTAGCTATAACGCGACATTAACTGAACTGAAATTATTACCTACGTAAACTTTTTCTGTATAGCATTAAGCAAAAAGGAATAGAATAAAGGCACTTCTTTAGCCCAATGATAAGCGCATGTAAAACACAACAATTCATGGGAGAAAATAGGAGGTGTAACAGAGGATAGTGAATAAAAAAATAATTTTATGAAAATGAACTGAAAAAACTTCCAAATTATATATTCCGCTTGATTTCCTCATGATTGATTCATGTTGAGCACTACACATCCAACTAGCGATGTTTCTGACAAAAAAATTAAATATGAACAGCAATCATTCTTCTTGGAATGGAGATATGCCAGAAGATAAGCATCCAACTAGTCAATTTATAAAAGGATTTCCTTATGCATAGCAATGCACGCTCAATGAGATATATCACAATGAAAGATGTGAAAATTGCAAAATTTGAGGGATGTATGATCTGAGGAAGCTTGGAAAAAAGGAAAAAAAAACAGCTTGAGAAAAACAATGGAGACTTGAAAGTTTACTTTTCAACTTCTGGGCCAACTTTATAGAATAGTAGCAACTCTTCTGATGGTAATTTGTACAGTACAGGGTTCCACATAGGAACACCAGGTTGTTTGTCAGCAATAATAGGCAACTGCCATTGACCATCCTGCCCAACAAATAGCAAATCAACATGAGATGTAAAGCCTTTTAACTTCCAAAGCGACAATGAACAGGGGACATGAGAATGCACATGGTATGCATAGAAATAAAATGCAAATATTATGCACGCCATTGAACAACACAAGCTCTATAGTTTATCATCTCAATTCATTTAGGGGTTCTCATGCATTTATAGAGCACTACCTTGTATGTCTGCAACCAGATTTTAACATCAGGTGCACCCTCTGATGTTCCACCAAAATAGGCAACCAAAAAATGATCTTTATCAACCTACATTAAGCAACAAACCAATAAACTGCTGCTGACAAAGACAAGAGTTTGCAAGTGAAGAACAACTTATTGTAAATGATTTGCACACTTCAACAATGGTGGAGGCGTGACAGCTATTGAAGGGAACAGAATTTGCAGGAAATGTGAATTCCTCCTTCAGTGGCCCCCAAATGCAGCAGTCTTTTTTCATACGCGAATCCTCCATTAAAAGTAAGCTGGTATTTTCAATCTCTCGAACTTCAGATGCCTTCCTGCAGAGATGCCAGCACAAGTACCTTCAGATCCTAGGCAGAGCACTAGGACAAAAGATGATCATATAGAAATAACATCAATGACATGCAATGATACAAAAGAAGGCAGTTTGAGATGATTGGGCCAGATCAAAAATAGACCAATCAATGCAATGTTATGTAGGAGAAATAAAACACATAAAAGAAGGGAAGAGAAAAAGAAAAATGACAGGCTGAGGTGATAAAAAAAAATTAAAAATACTGGTTCCTACAAATAAATTGGTCCTGAAATTTGGGGAACCAATCCATGTGGGCAGGGCTGTGGATATTTTGGACTTTCTGATCATGATCCTTATCTGTTTCGTTATGCCACAATGTCTAGACTAGGCCTACGAGCCTAGTTTTTTTTTTTTTTTTTGTGTGTTTAATAGAGGATATTACTGAAGTACGCCATATCTCTCAACATGACAACTAAACAAGCATCAAAGTGAATCTTTCAAACAAATTGCAGGTAAATATACAAATAACAGAAAACCTGGTCAGATTAAGACGTGAATGATGAATCGACAGCCCTTGGGTCTGCAAAGTGACACCGGAATTCGAGAAGGAACGGTTCTTGAAACTGATACCAAATCCAACAAAAGGGCCATGAAAATCAGAGAAATTCGAGGCGAGAAATAACAAGAAGATCACCAAGAAAATCCACCTTACAGGTTTCCACACATCCATGAACTACTAATTCAAGAATTGTACATCAATTTAAGCAAATAAATTAACAATCTTTATATTCATCAGTCAATAACAACAGAATAATCAAAAACAAACATGCAAAGCACAAGTAGACTTTTCTGGTATTTGTTAGCTAAAGTCTGGGTACTTCACATATCCAATGCTAGAACCAAGAACCAGTCAGAGGGTCTTCCAGAAAAAGCAAAAGATAATACCCCAATTAGATTTTTTTTTCTTTTGCATTAAATAAACTCAATTTCCCAAGAGAAGAAGCGAAGACACAAAGACAGGTTCTTTTTGAGGTTTTCCTCTTTTCAACTCATCATTTTGTATAATTACCTAACTTAGCAGTGGACTGAAAAGAAAAATAAAAAAACAGCTGGATATATCCGTTGGAAATTCCACATGATCCGACGATTCTACCCTTCATTATAAAATTATTATTCCAAACATACCCCTCCTCGTTCCTCTAACCAGCCGGAATTATCACTTGTGAGTTCTAACAATAATATTTTGCCGAAAACACCCCTCAATAGTGTTATATATTTGCCCTGTTGTCTGTCTCGTTGCCTTCAATTCTCCCTCTCTCTCTCTCTAGTTCTTGAAAATTAAATGCTGAGATTTGAATTTTTGTGATTTATTAACGTTGTTATGTTATTTATTGATAACGTTAGTGCTGCAATCAAGCCAACTCAAACCATAGACACTTCTGCTGCTTGTGTCTTGTTTTTCTTCTTTCCTTTTTGTTTCTTTCTTCTTTTTTTTTTTTTAATTATTATTTTGTGTTTAATAATGGAATCGACGAGGATCGTCGCGGCGCGGTCGTCGGTGATGGAGTCAGTTCAGGGGTCCGAATAGACAAAGAGGACTTCAAGAGGAAGCTTATGATGCCGAAGTACCTGCGCATTGCCGTGCTGGACGCCATCCGGTCTAAGGATGCCGCCGCCCCCGCCAACCGGTACTTCAATGGCGGCGAAGTTAATGGCGCTCTCGAGCAGCCACCCGAGGGCCCCGTGGTGGTTTTCGTCAATTCCAAGAGTGGCGGCCGTCATGGACCTGGACTGAAGGAGCGGCTCCAGCAGCTAATGGGCGAGGAACAGGTTCTTGATCCTTGTGGTTTTCGTTTTTCTTGTGTGTTTATGATGTTTGGTTACTTTTGTTACAGTGAGAATAAGTCTTTCACTTCTTAAACAAGAGTCTTGAGCAAGAAGAATATTTAACAGTTGTGGGTACTATATTTGCTGTGATATAAAGTACTTTTGGCTTCAATAAGAGATCTTTGTGAAATCATTTGTCAAAGATCCTGTCTTGGAGGCTGCTTCATATTCTAAACAAGATCCTCTTGGTGTATTTGTTTTGATTTAATTTATACTTTTGTGGTTCATTCTCCCTGGTCTTATCTTGAAAGTTAACCTTTTCGGTTTGGGGATGATTTGTAATGGGGGTTTTTGATCTATCAGATGTGAAGCCTGATCAATTTGCTTGGTATGGGTTGGGTTGCCTGGAGAAGTTGGCCATGCTTGGTGACTTTTGTGCCAGAGAAGTTCGTGAAAAATTGAGAATTATGGTATGCTCGTTATTGCATGTCAAGATTACCATGCTTTATGCTATCAAGAATGAGAATGGCAACCACCAAGTGTAAAAAGTTGGCCCCTGTATGAGTATTCAAGGGTACCTTGTGTGCCATTGTAAAGGGTTTTGAAGATTGGCCAGTTGCTGGAGGTGATGGTACAGCGGCTTGGGTGCTGGGAAGTCTTTCAGAGCTTTACAGGAAGGGTCAGGAGCCTGTTCCTCCTGTGGGAATCATTCCTCTTGGTGCTGGAAATGACTTGGCAAGGAGTTTTGGTTGGGTAAGCATTTCTTGCTCAGTTTTGTGTCTGCTCCCGGGTTGCTTGTCTAATTTAACCATGACTTTGAATTTATATTTCAGGGCGGTTCATTTCCTTTTGCATGGAAATTTACCATCAAAAGATCTCTATTCAGGGCCATTAACGGTCCAGTGTGCTGTCTAGATAGGTAAATGTTTGATATTTACTAGTAGTCACTGAACTAAAGGGTATTGCTTCTATTTTTGTTTTTGTTTTTCATTTATTCTGCTGAATTTTGATAGCCCCTTTCCATTCTGTATTGCTTTAAAGGCTGGTTAAAGTAATTTGGTCATGCATGGGGCTGAAGTGTGTTGTAAGTTTTTGTTTAGATTTGTACAACATATTCATGCAATCAAAAGTTGAGATATATGAAAAACTTACAACACACTTAGAAGTTTGCCTTGTGGTCAAAAGTTGTGACACCCTTGGCCTCTCATTATCCCGCTCATAGCACTTGGTGCCTTGCCATCAGTAGTTATTCCATTCCACCTTTGAATGTATTTAGATGGAGCAAGTCCAATCAAATAGCTTGCATACGTGTAATGAGGGGCAGCCAATTTGAAGTTAAACTTGTTGTGCATAGATTCATACTATCATAGTTATGAAAAAAAGAAAAAACATACATACAATACACTACTTCCTACCAGTTCCTGGTGCTCGAGTTAGATTGAACACAATGAAGTTATATTGCATCTTGGTGGAAAGAAAGAGAGACTCATAGGAAGCAGATGTGTGGGAGTTGTGTGTCAAACTGCCATGTATACTAAAGCAACTGCTGATTTCTTGCTTGGAAGCACGTGTCTGGTTGCACATGCAGCTTTTTAGTCTGGGCAACTGTCCTTTTGAGTATAAGGCATATAACATCATAGATTATATTTCTTTTGACAATGTTGTGTTCATCTGAAATTTTAATATTTTGTTCATGGTCTGATAAGTTTTCATGTTTGTGATAATTCAGGATCAATATATTTCCTTGATTTGGTCAGCATCTAGTTTATTTTTTTCACATCTTGAACATATGTGTAGAATAACAGCATGTGTTCTTGAAGCATCTAACTGATGTTTTGGGAAAAAAATCATTGTTTAACAGTTCAACTGGTATGTTCTGGTCACAACGCCTTGTGGAGAAGTTGTGGATCCGCTGTGCTCTCTTTATCAGCTTTTGGACAAGCCTATTCAAATTTTGACAATTTTAGTCAATTAGCAGCCATTGAAGGCTTCTACTTTAACAGGGCTTCCATTAAGATATCCCACTTGTTTAATCAGGGCTCACTATCAAATACATAGCTTTTGCAAATTAATTCTTTATATCATGGTGTTCCATCTAGAGCTGTTATTGTTTATAGGTTGCAGATCAGTATTTTCTATTTGACTACCCTTGCTTGCTTAACCAATGTGCAAAAAGTGAATTTGTACTCTCTCTCTCTCTCCCTCCCTCTCTCTGTCACACACACAAGCAAACAAACAAAAGTTTACATTCTTTTGTAATAAACATTGGTTTATGGAGCATAATAGTCAGTGGGCTTATGTTCTTGTAACATCTATGTGAAAATTGTGTTGGATTTACAGAACCAGAGATGGGGAAAAAGGGTAATGAATGTCTGAAAGAGGGAACATTAATGAGATCTTTAAATAAAGGCATCGCACTTATTGTTATTCGAAATTCAAATCTTTGGATACTTTTGATGAAATATGGATTTATGATGCAAAAGCATGGTATCTGAGCTATTGAAATGTTCTTCTGACTGCAGGGTTTGGAAGTCGAAGGGCAATTGCCTGAGAAAGTGCATTGCTATGAAGGCATTTTTCATAATTACTTTAGCATAGGTATACTATTATGACTACTATGGATGGTAGCAAAGTTGTGCACAGGATGGCATTCGCACAATGCTCTTAGATTTTTATTTGTTTTTTGAGTAAGCAACTCTAATTGAGATATATGTATATATATTTTTTTAAGATGTCAATTAAGACTAGTTAGTATATTCCATGTCATTTCATTGACGCCCCATTTGGCTTGACTCCATCTACTTTTGGTTGAGGAAACTGAAGAATCTAGTGGTAATTTTATTCAACAGAGTAATTCCCTTTGATTTCTTCTTTGGTCCATTACATTTGTGGTTCTTTAGGACGTTAGATTATTGATTCTATTACAGTTTTCTTTACGCAGAAGGTTTAAAACAAATGAAGTCCTAAAATCACAGGTGCAGTGGTTTTTTGTGTGTTATGGTACTACTGTCATGTAAGAATTGTCTAATGCTCAAGTAGCTTGGGAAAAGAGATAAACATGTAAAATTGGACAAGTTAAAACTAGCTCATGGCATAATGGTTTTGGGTTTTTGTCAATATCTGCTGAAGAAGCTTTAACTTTACTATTTGATTATACAGGAATGGATGCTCAAGTTGCTTATGGTTTCCAGCAATTACACAATGAAAAGCCTTACCTTGCACAAGGTCCTATTTCAAATAAGGTCCAATTGAAACTCTTTACTACCTGAAACACGAAAGTATGGCATTCTACCTAGCAGTGGACCATTAACTGTAGTGTTTTAGTCCAAATTTCCTTAATTTTGGGTCACTGGTTATCTTATGCATGCATATGTTCATTTATCTTTTGCATATGGGCTCCGGCATGCGGAAATTATTGTCAAATATTAGCCTATACTACTAAAGTAAGTGGTTTATGATTCATCTGGAAGTCAGTTAAGTTAGCATAATATGTGAATTCATGTGTGTGGCACATGAATTTTTGTGATTTTCCATACCCTTTTCTTTTGTGCTGGCATCAAATTTTAACGTGATACTATACTGAAGTTTGTGGAAAATTTCAATTAAGCATTAGAACTTAATACTATATTAGTTCTGAGTTCTTGCAATTTCGTCCTAAGTCTATTGAATTGCAGCTGTAGTGTGGTACACCAAGAAAGAAGAAGCAGTTCGCTTGTCTAGGGTTTAAGGTCTCTTTCTGACAGCAGCTACCTTTCTTTTCTAAAACCCTAGTTGGAGCAGCCATGGTGAGCACAAAAGTGCAGTGGATTATGACTCAATCCATTGTACGTTTTCCTTTTATGCATCCATCTTTCTTAACTCTTGATTTGCCTTTTGAATGCTTCTTTCCTTGGTTTTCTGATTTATTCCTTAATGTATTGGCTGTGATTGCAAAAGTGTTGTTTTCTTTTATCAATTCGCTCATTGGACCTGGTTAAATTTTGACCTTTTGTTAATGGGTTGCTGGGTGTTTAGTCAAATTTTCTTTCTTTGATGATTATTTTGGTTTGTAAAATTGCGCAGGGCAGAAAGCTCGCTTTCAGATTTGGCTTTTTTGTGCAAATGGATCTTGAGGATTGAAGGCCATATTATAGTAATTATTTCACTGGTTATAAATTTCTTTAATCGGCATTTCTTTATTCATAATTGTGGTGGCCAGTGCAGTGAACAAACATTTTCCTTTGGGTTCAAGGATTCCTTCTAATTCTTACATTGAAGGCCACAAATTGGCTTCAGTTATTCAGCAAGTTAGCAATTTCTTGATGGAATATTCAAGTAACTAGATTACCTAATGAGCGAATCTATAATGCTGCTTGAATTGGAATCAAATTTCTTCCGCCCCGCCCTCCCTTTTTGGTTAATCCAGTTGTTGCTTTGTATCAAGAAATCGTCCAAATTCTCCAATTTTGTTCAACTCTGGAACAGGGATATGCTGGTCAATTATGTCCTTTTATCACTGGGATCAAGTCTATATGTGGTGGTTTTTTTATATTACTTTGGGAATGCCAAGTATAGCATTCTATGAGTTTAAGAGGGAACAAAAATACTTTGGACAATGCTGTGGCGGACATGTAATGTTGATTCATTTATCTCACTCTGTCAACAGTTGTTCTGTTTGCTGTTCTTAATGTTGGAGGATGAAGACGCTGTTTACCCATCTATTTCATGTCAAGATTTTGAATCTTGTGTTAAAGCATTGAATCTTACATAGTTCTTGCTCTTTACTTTTTCCATTTAGAGTCGTACAGATGTTCAAGCAGTTAACAGGGTTTTGATGAGTACATGAATTTGGTTCTGGATGATGCTGAGGAAGTCAGTAATAAAAAAAAAAAAAAGAGCAGAAAATATATAGGTAATTTGACTTATGTCTTCGGATTATTAAATCTCAATATTTTCCTCCATTTTGAATTCAGTTCTCTGAAGTTTATTAATTGCTTTGGTCAGGAAGGATTCTTACGAAAGGAGATTAATTAACTCAGGATGATGAACACGTAAGTTTAACCAAGCAATGCTCTTGTTTCATAGACTGCTTTAATAGTTTTATGTCTCTTTGTTAACATTATTTCTCTCTCTCCATCCCCTCCCTCATCTTCTCTGTGCTTGTGCAAGATGAAATTAATGGTTTTGTGTCTCGGGAAGTGATGCTTTCATTTCATAGACTGCTTTAGATTGCAGTTCCAATTGCATTGAATTGGAGATGTGCAGTCTTTTTTTCCATTTTTATGGGGGCCCTCAATTTACTGGTTTGTTTAAATTGGCAAATGTGACAAGTTTTGAGAATAACAATGGATCAACTCTCTTTCTGCTTTCGTACCTTCATGCTGTGCTCCATCTCTCTTTTTTTCTTATCCTGTTCCATAGAATTCAACTCATCGTACCTGGATTTCACTGTGTCTTGTACCGTGAAGCGGCCCAAGTGAAATGTGAAAAGCCTAGAACTGGGAAAGAAAGGGACCCAAGTAGGTAGAATCCGTTCTGATTGGTAGGTTGTAAGAGGATATGGAAAGTGACTTTGTGAAATTACATGGGCCCCAAGCCCAGGTGACTTTTGGTTTGGTGGACTCTTAGGCTTTGGTCCCTTTGCACCTGCCCCAGCCTGTTTTTTTTTTTTTTTTTTGGGTGGAAAATGATAGAGTATATAAAACAATACAACTCCAATGGTAATTTTTATTGTAAATTATACAGTGGAGATAGAGATGGAAGGCTGCCAGTTACATCAACCCAATATTCCATTAACAAGGGGAACCCTAGCTCCTGTCCCAGTTAACAATAATATCATGTGTCTACCAACTTGGATGCGACTGAGCAAGGTCTGTGACCCTTTTTCTGGTTACATCTCCTTCTTGTTTACTGACGCAGCCTCCGCATTTGTCGTTATCTAAAGCAAGCTAAATAGACCATTTGCTTGTCTTGAGGTGAATTGTTCTGTTGCTGGTACGATATTCTACGACCCATCGCCTACAGTCTGCGCTGCAAGCCAGAGACATGGTGACACAGAAAAAAAATAAAAAATAAAAACTTCAGGATAATAAGAAAGCGAAAAAGTAACAGGAACTTGCTGTCTGTATTTTTTATATCATTTCCATTCTGCTTTTCCTAATCAGTGACTCGCAGTCATTTGGCCCTTTTTTTTTTTTTTACCTGTTTCAGCGTGTTGATGTTTTTTTGACTCGTTGATGCTGCCTTCGGCTTCTCTTCTCTTGACAATCTCATTTTATGGTCTCTCACTCGTGATCTTTGTAGCGTACAAAGGCAGATTGCTGGTGAATAATAATTTTGATACTTATATACATAATACCCGCTTAATCATAACTAGAGAAGGTAAATTGCATCATTTTTATTTTTTTTATTTTTGTAGTCATATTCGATTTGGGAAACATTCTATGGATGAAAGCAAATGGCCTCTCACATGCTCTATTTTTGGAGCATGAATGAGGAGACTCTTTAGGAAAGTCTTGCGCAATATTGCAAGTTATTGGTCCAGAATTTTGGTATTCCCCCTCCCCCCAATTGTCCCGTTTTTCAATGGGATAAATAAATCTCAGGTTCTCAGGTTCTTACAAGGTATTTTCATATTCTAAACAAAATTTATGGGAACCAATCGCTGCATCCACATCTTTAGCTTAGAGAATGTTTTGGCAGCCAAAAAACACAAATCAAAACTGAGGACATTTGAGTGACGGAAGAGGAGGAGATGTGGACCTCTATAATCCACAAATCAGATAAGCTCATGACATTACCATGTGGACACAAAAACATTCTTTCATATCAATGTCACCTAGATATCAGAGATGCTGCAAATGATGCTGAATTCAGAAATTTTTATCGATGAGTGGGACGCCACCAATATAACTATTGCTCTTACTTGATTTCTCCAACACGAGTATTTTGATTGGACAATCAAAATTCTATTTCATGTCTGCCATAAGAGTCCACTAAAATTTTGGGGTCATGCCTATTTCACAGTGCACTGCTGCCATCACCATGTATGCCATATAAATTGATCTCAACTAGAGATGGAAATTTTAGGTAGCTTTCTTGAGTTGAATAACTGACTCCTGCATTTGTAATGTACGCAGTGTAAAAATGGGTGCTTAAAACGTTGATTTTACTGCCCCGTAGCCCACAGGGTGGTTGAGGAAACATCTTAGTCTGTTTGCTTTGTGCCCTACTGGTCATTTTCCAATTGTGTATTGTTAGCTCGTTTGCTTTGGGGTCTCTATGCGATAGATTTGGCCAAAAATGCTTTTGAAGTTTGTTGCTTTTCCCTGGCAAGGTGGCAAGGCACATGGTTACTTTTTAGTCAGTTTCTGGACAACATCATACCTATCCTGACCTTGCGGGTTCAGGTGTCTCAGGGAAAGGTACCTAATAATTTAGCTTTTTATGTAAACTTATAAATGTAAAAAAAAAAAATTACGCTCATTATTATGTAACTTATAATTTAACTGAGTCTTTTAATAGAAGAAAGAAAAGCATTCGGGTCCATTGCCATTTTTCTCTCTCTCTCTCGCTCTCTTTTTTTCTTTAATTCTACTTTTTCTTGTTTTCAGTAACGTTGGACACAACATATATATATATATATATATATAATATACAATTACCTAAGTTGTGTCCAACGTTACTGAAAACGATCTATTGAACATTCATCAAACCTATCACAATGCTTGGGAAAGGAGTTTTCGATACGCCACAGACCCTTAGCATGATTTTATCCAATCTTTATGAATAGTCGTTCAGCCTACGTAAAGAAAAGACTCGTTTCATCCGAATCTGGTCACTGATGTGGTATCAATGGTGAAGAATCTTTGAATTACTTTTTCTTTTTGCATATACTGACATATTACGTGAACAAATGGGATAGATATTCTAGCTACCAAGTGAACGACTTGATTCATTAATATGAATGGGCAGTCCTGTTATTCATCTTTTTGTTTTCATGATGAGGGATCCCTATTTGTCAAATCTCATGTTTCTAGCCCAATCCCAACCATCTTTTTTTTTTTTTGGATAAATCACACCATGTGTGTATCTGTGTTGATTAATTGCAGATCCTATCACTTTGATTCATCATCTTTACTTTTCATAATTATATAACAGAGCTTCATTTTATCTTTTGTGTAGATTCTAATAGAAAATTGAGAACCATCAAACTTTAGCCTAATAGCCACCTCAAGCCCCCCACACCCCCCCCAACAGGAGTCTGGAGGGAGAGGCCTATGGTTCAATTAAATCCCTATATATTCTAAAAGTTTCACCTATCAGAAAAGAAAAAATAAATAAAAATCTAAAGATACACTAATTGAGTACCAAAGGTTAAAAAAAAAAAAAAAAAAAAAAAAAAAAACTATGGCACTTCATCCAAATAAGGAATGTGTACTGAAGAGTGCGCCTTCCTCCTTTTTTCTCGGTGACATGTTTTATTGTGGCTTTAGATTCCAACATTTTCACTCAACTAGGCAGGTGGCCCTTATTCTTTTTTGTTTAAAAATGTTATGCTTAGCCTTCGAGCAATAGATTAAAGTGAGTTTAGTACAGAGACTAGCCAATTCTCTTAGCCTCGCAGTCATCCCACTCAAATACACGCCTTATCCATTATCTTCTATCTGACATAAAAATAAAATAAATGATAATAATAATAATAATAATAATAATAATGGTCTTATAATAATAAAAATAATTAAAGCTAAGTGCAGCTGCTTGGAAGATAAAAACAGCCAAAAAACAATGGTGAGTATTGTAGCGCACTTTCAAAAACTCAATTATTGAAGGCATCCTATAAAAATAGTGATTTAGTGGCCAACTGGCTATCCCACTCCAATCAAAGTAGTAAATTCTTCGATTGTTTTTAGCAGAGGTCCGTGCATCAATACCTCATCTGCAATTGGGTGTTCAATTATTAAAATGAAATAATCCCTGCGCCTTCCCTTATACACACCTAGATGTGTATAAGAGACAGTAATAATAATAAAGGTCTTATAATAATAAAAATAATTAAAGCTAAGTGGAGCTGCTTGGAAGATAAAAGCAGCCAAAAACCAATGGTGGTTATGGTAGCGCACTTTCAAAAACTCAATTATTGAAGGCATCCTATAAAAATATTGATTTAGTGGCCAACTGGCTATCCCACTCCAATCAAAGTAGTAAATTCTTCGATTGTTTTTAGCAGAGGTCCGTGCATCAATACCTCATCTGCAATTGGGTGTTCAATTATTAAAATGAATTAATCCATGCGTGATTACCTTATTGAAATTCTGTAGCAAATTAATTGTAAGTTACACCTTCGCCCGAACTTTGATGACGAAAGAAGTTAGTACAAGCATTAATAACTATGACCCAATTATCATTTCTTTTGGAAACAGAATCTTCTCTCGTATTTGATTGAACTTTGAGTTAACCAATCAGTTAGAAGACCCACGATTCCTTTCCTCGTTATTGTCAAGAAGCTCAGTTCACTCAACCTTAAAAGGATTGGCAAGTTGTCATCAAATTTTCGGTGCGAATCTCAAAGTATGATGTTAACTGCCAATTTACTAGTTAGAGAGCCAAATTGGCAACGCAACATCCCAAGTTAGTGACCATTAACATACACATGTATACATATAATAATTAATGACTTATTGGGAACCTGTTGTCTACTTAGGATAGTAAAGGTTAAATTTTTGTTGTAGAGGGGGAAGTTTTGGATAACATATAAAAAGGAAAGGAGATAATTTAAGTCAATTACTTAACAATAAAATAAAAAGAAGTGGGATTATCTCAGGATTTCATTTTCACATATATTCTTGGGCAATTTTTAAAACCTATACACCATCTAATCCAAATAGTTAAAGAATCAAAGATAATCCTAGTGGGGAAGGAGGATCAACAACACTACTACAAGCATAAACACCACTCCTCTCGCATATGGATGTACGACTTATAGGTACTTCTAATTACGTAGGGCTACACGTGTCTTATGGCGAGGATGCCCAATTTGCCCTTGGCGTGTTCTTCGAGTGGTAGGAGGTTTCGATGAATTGAAAGGGGGACCCCATGCCAACTGATTTGAAGTGGGACCCATTTATCCGAGTGGTTGAAGCTTCATGATGCACACTCTCAATTCATCATCTCTCTCTTGAGTTGCAACATTGCATTTACACGCCAGGTGATGGATCATTTTTTTCTTTTTTCAACATAATAATAATCAGTTGTAGTCTGCTGACGATTAGTAGAGAGAGAGCGAGAGAGAGAGAGAGAGAGGGGGGGGTCAAAAGACTAATAATTATAAGTATTTTAAAGAAGTTAAAAGTAAAATTCATATATTTTTTCTTGTTTCTAAAAGCTAAAAAATTAGGTGATAAATTAATATAAAATTTGAAATCAACCTTTAGAGTATAAATTTATTATTTTTATTATTATATGATAGATTAAGAGTTATTTTCTTGTGTTAGTTTTTTTAATTTATTTTTTTCTTGTATAAAAAAAAATCAAAAATCAAGTTTCGAACATGCATTTCTAATACAAATTTACCATACATTAAGATTTTGTTCAATAGGCAATCAAAGGAGGTGAACTTGATCTGTAATGTTAAGCATCTGATCTCTTGTGCCACCACTGGGGAGGGCATAGGAGTGGCGAGCAAGGCCAAAAAAAAAAAAAAAAAAAAGGGTGGAGTCATCGTCATCTTCTCTTTCGGTCTTTGGGTCCCATAAACCAACTCCACGATCAATGAATGAGCTATGCATGATTGCTTATATAAAAGGGGTCCGACCACTGGACCAATCAAGCTGAGAGCCCCTGGTTTTAAAAAGTGATGGAACTAACTTAGCTTAAAGTTCATAAATTGTTTCAATTCATTCATTGTTGATTGCTGGTTTCTTGTTCTCTTTCGACCATATATGGTTTGTGAATTTTCTTTCTTTGTTCTTATTTTTTTCGTCACCAACATTCAAGGGACGACAGAGGTTTTCACTGTCAAATGACAACATGAAAGGAAAGAAAAAAATAAAAAACTGAAACAAAACAAATAAATAAATTTGTGCTAATCACCAATTGGAATTGATGAGAGATGTCTCGTTTTTAATCAAGGGTAAAGATTGATAGTCATCAGCCCACTAGTTAATTCCCTGAATGCGAAATAAATATGAGATAGATATTAGTTCCCCATCTAATTTCTTGATCCTTTGTGCAGGATGACTCAATCCAACTCAGGAAGGGATGCCGGACAAATATTTGACCAAAATAATTCGTTCCCAAATCATTAATACTGACTTTCTTAAAGGCTAAGTTTCAGATCAAGTGAAGGAAAATATAAAAATAGCAAAAGCCACTTTAGAATAATTGGCAAGGAACCGAGCCACAAGCTCAATTAAAACGTTAGTTACAAGCGCAGGTTTCGTTTTAAAATTCTAAAAGTGGCTTCTTGCATAATACATTCTTGAAACATTTGATACAACCGATTCAGCCTTTCAGGACGGCCATTTTGTACGTGATTTTTTGCAATGTATCATTTCCTATTACAGTCAGCAATCACAAGAAGATGAAAATGAAAATACTACTTTCAGATGGCACCCAGCATTAACTAGTGACTATACGTGAATAGTTTTGACCATCGAAGTGGTTGACCAATGTCAATTCGCTATCTTACTTGCTGGACCCCACTTTTTCCATGCAAAGTGACGACATAAATCACCAACTAAAAACCAAAAACCTCCCTCCCCCCGCCCACCCCCCCCCCCAAAAAAAAACCTCTTAAATGTTACCCAATTCACTTTATTCCTTTTATAAATGTATACCCTCTCTGCTCATATATCACCTCGCAAACTCCCCACTATCTCAATTCCCATAACCTCTCCCTCAGTCTCCCTCTCTCTCTCTCTCTCCAGGTTCTCTCTCTCTGTGAGAAAGACAGAAATGGCAGCGGAAAGAGAACCGATCAACGTGACTGCAGCGCACACTCCGACGGCGGCGGTTGGACAACACTCGCCGTGGCACTCACCGGTTCCATACTTATTTGGCGGGTTAGCAGCCATGCTAGGATTGATTGCCTTTGCCCTCTTGATTCTCGCTTGCTCTTACTGGAAGCTATCTGGGTATCTCGAGAACGGCGGCAACGAGGGCGGCGAGAGGGACCTGGAGGCAGGTGGAGTGAACGAGACTGGAGATGCCGACAAACAAGGCCTGCCGTCGCTGGTGATTGTGCCTGGGGAAAAGAAACCAATGTACTTGGCCACACCAAAGTCTAGTAGGTCATCTTCTTTTGGTGACACATGTAGTACTAGCAGCAGAGAAAAGAAATGTTCCTGCGGTGAAAAGAGTGGGAAATTGGAGAATGGTGCTATTGGGGTTGAAATGAAGAAACAGGAGAATACTGATAATCTCCATCAACGAGAACACAATGGGTCCAATGAGTCCTTGAATCAAAACCATTGATAATCTTTCCATCTTTGCCTTTTTTTTTTTTTTTTTTTTTTTCTTTTTTCTATCTTTTTTTTGGGGGGGAGGGGGTGTGGTTGTTGTAAGTTTCTATTTAGACATTAGATATGTTTGGGATCTTGAGAGGGACGCCTGTCAGTTTAGTTTTTTCTTTTTTTTGGGGGGGGGGGGTGGTTGTTTTTTTTTTTTTTGTGGGGGGGAGGGGGGGGGGTTGTTGTAAGTTTCTATTTAGACATTAGATAGGTTTGGGATCTTGAGAGGGAAGCCTGTCAGTTTAGTTTTCTCTACTTTTAGGTGGTACCTGTATATATATGGGTTATCGAAGGTGGGCCTGTCGGCAGTTTCCTTTTCTCCTTTTTTTGGCCTTTTGCTGGGGTTTCTAAGTACACTGACATTTCCAGCTAGGGAAATGAAAATTTTGTTGAGGTTTTAGTAGAAGAATGTGCTATTCTTCATCAGATTTTCATGACAGTATGATAGATTTTCAACTTGCAGTTTCCAGGTCTCTGGATTGCTTAGTACAGGTGAAAACTCTTGGGAAGTGTAAAAAGAGCTTAAAACATGTATGACTTGAATTTTTAACCAACCTTTTGGTTTCGATCCTGGCTGACTCCCGTCTGAGAAAGCTGAATTCAAGCGAAAGATTAAAGAAAAGGTGAAAAAATGTGGTGGGGTGGAAACTGGTAAAACATAGATGTGACACGTGCTGGGGGAACGTGTGAGGCTATTTCAGGGCATGATGTGGCGAGCTGAAACTGTCCAAAGGTCGGACAGTTTTTAACGAGGCTCTCATTTCAATTCCGCAATTCCGCTCTTTGCCCTTATTGCTTGAACTGTGCATACACAGACACCACCGTAGTTCAGATAATTATTTGAACGTACTTTATATATATATTAGAACTTGTGATATTAAATATAAAATTTATTAATATTAATAATTAAGTATAAAAAATTTATTTAAATTTAATAATATTTAAATAATAATATTTAGTATAAAATAAATTTAAATGAGATTATCAATAAATGATATTATCTTTAATTGATATGTATAATAATTGATATATTCATGATATTTTTTATTATATATAAAAAGAAAAAATTATGCCTAGGCACATCATAATTTATTTTTTTTATTATAATCATTTTACATTTACCAAAATCTATTTCATATTTTATAAACCCATTTGGTAAACCAAAAACTCAAAATTTTCCCTTATTTTTTCAGTCATAATTTTTTCTTTTTTCATATATAAACTTGCAAACTCCTTTTCCTTTTCTCCTATGGTGGAAGTCTGCTGCTCAAAATGGTGCCGCTAAGCCAAACCTCATCTCTAGTTGTTGATCATCAAAGTATATATGAAGTTTCTCTTTAACCGATCTCTTGATATATATATATATATATATATATATATATAGCCATACAAATTAAAAGATTTCATTTTTACAGAAGATATGGCACGATAGTTCGTTGGTCGCCACCAAGGCAGTAGTACCCCAGAAGGTCATCAGGTGCGTAGCAATAGCACAGGCCTATTTGTTACTATTTTTGAGGCCTACAAGAGGAAAGGCTTGTCCCTATGTTAGCAACAATCATTGGGCCATTTATATATAGCGGTTTCTGATGTAAGCAACATTAAGGTGTCGCAGATAAACTTGGGGAAGTCGTTGCACTGTTCATTCAGGAAAGTTTGAGATATCGTTTCGGCTGGGTGTTAGAGGTGGAACATCTATATCACATAAATATATATATATATATATATATATATATATTTCCTGCATGAAATTAAGCTTGTGGTCTTTTTTTTCCACTATTTTTTACTATTTTAGATTAGAGAAGTACTTGAAAAACGAACTGGAAAAAAAAAAAAAAAGCAATAGCAGTGTCTTGTGGGAATAGAAAAGAAAAGATTGATTATTCATAGAATATTGCAAAGAGAAAGTGGCAAAGCAATATCTGCATCACTTTCAACTATTTTGGTGCGCATTTTACAATGGCAACTTTAATGGCACGTCGCAATTACTATTCCCTAGCAGACGGGGAGAGAGACGCGGCAGCAAGAGAATGCTCTTCTTTTAATGACAAAAAAAAAAAATAATTCTATTTTGTTTTTTTTTTTCAACTTTTAAAGAAAAAAAAGTAATTAATGTATGGCTGTATGCCATTGCCAAGTGTATCTGCATGCCCCTCCTATCCTAGCTTTTGTAAACGTTTGAGTGCCTTGTTTGATCTTTGAAGTTTTATATAAACTCCCGTGAATACGTACGGCATAAGCTCCTTTTTGTGGTTGTGCCTTCCTTTCATTGGCTTCTTTACCCAGGCAGGTTCCTCCTTCTATGCTACCTATAGCTTTTTGGTATCTGTGGATTATTGTTATCAGTATATATATATATAATTGGATGATTTTGATGATTTTTTATTTTATTTTATTTTAAAGTAGACTATTTCTTATTAGATGTTGATCTCTCTCCCTTCTTCCAGTTCCCCCTTGATTTGGAGAATCCTTAACAAGAAGTTCCGTTCCAAACTTTTTAAAATTCAATGAATTTGGATGATTTCTTTTTGTATTATATATTCATTATGTCAAATCACACAAAAATTTAAACTCTTTCTAAATTATCATATTGAAGCTTCTCTCTCGCAATGAAAGATGCAGCCTCCAAAGCATTTAAGGAGGCCCTTGGTTCTCTCCAATGATCAACACAAGAATGTTTCCACATAAAAAAAAAATAAAAAAATGAAACCTTCGATTTCGATATTTAGATATGTGTTTTGTGTGTGTGTGTGTGTGTGTGTGTGTGTGTGATCATTACATGGGGACAATGTATATGCCACGTTATAGATCTATTTTCAACGCATTGCCTTTCACCGTATAAATGTTTGGGCGTGAACTACTGATAGTTATATGACGATGCAAACTATGCATACATATATAGCAACCACGTTATTTCATTCTCTTCCGTGTCTCCCATATTCAACAAGTTAATGGGAATTTAATTTGTAGTCATTTTTCATCGATGAGATGTCACTTTTTCAAGTTGAGCTGTATTACCTTTAATTATAGGTGATCAAGGCGTGACTACTTTTCAATTGCCATTACAGCAACATCGATTAAGGTCAGCATCAATGTATACATCCCTCCCCTCCCCCCCCAACTAATTTTTTGTTACCTTAAGAACGCTACAATTTGCTCTCTCTCTCTCTCTCTCTCTCTCTCTCTCTCTCTCTCTCTCTCTCTCGGCTGGCTTACAAGAAAGCGATATAATATAAAGTGATCCTTAGTCACTTGCATTTAATGGACACCCTCTGAGAAACCCATTCTTAGTTGCGCGAGTGGTTTTGAACAGAAAAAACAAAACTAGTGGAGAAAGAAGAGTACAAAGTGTGCCAATAATTGAGACTCGAATTGCATCGCTCGCCATGCCACAGCTTGACTTGTCTAATCAAGACATTCCAATAATTAACCCTATATGATAGATCAAATTTAGACGGATTGCTGCTGAGTTTTGCTCAACTTTCTCTAATAGGAAAAACTTTCGAAAGTAAAAAGTCATGGGGTTCGTCCGTCTGGCTAGAAATCGCCCACGTCTCCGTTCAGAAATCTCAAACCCATTTTCTAATTCGTTCATTTGTTGCTCTTAAATATTACGCATGCCCCCAACCCCAACCTCACCTTTTTAGCCTCGGATATAGCAATTATAACAAGGTTTGCTATACAATATGTGGTCTATCGGCCCGGCCTGGCCCCCAATAGTATAAAGGACTTTCTTTATTCTTTGTTGATCCAAATTCAAACGGGCTAAATAGTTTCCAAGTCATCCAAATCCATGTAGCTCCATCTGGACCGGTTGAAGAGATGAGCCTTTTGGGTTGGGCTGAGATGGGCTGCCTGGAATGGATGCTAAGAAACCTGTATGGTAGGGTGTCGGCTGAAGACACTCTTTATTATAATATTTTCAATAAAAAATTATACATATGTTTCCAATCATCTGAGCCCACTATGTTTTTTTTTTTTAAAAAAAAATCTCTAGAGGATAATAGAGTTATTAAAATTCGAACGTATAATTAAAAATTTTAATAAAAGTAATTCAATTAGTTGTAATAAAAGTACGGATAGCCTAGCATATATTTTAATATTAAAAAAAATTAGCTACTTAACTTTTTAGGAAATTTTTGTGATTTGCTAATATAATTTTCTTTTACTATTGTAATCAAATAATATTACAAGTCAACTTTAGCATTTCCCACTAAGCTTTCTTATCTCCGTCACACACACACAGGTTATATATATATATATAGAGAGAGAGAGAGAGAGAGAGAGAGAGTTGTGGCAAAGTGGAGAGTCTTTGTAAAAATAGTGAGTTGTAATTGGTTTACTTCAATCTCTGGAATGAGGATGCTTTTAGGACTCGAATTCTAAACAATCTCAGAGTAAAATTAAAATAATCAAACTTAAAATGACTTGTATCCAATTCAAGTATAATGGAGTTGTTTGGTTTGCAATAAAAGAATTCAATCTTTTGTATTTATTTATTTAGTTTTGTGAGCAAAAATTGAGTTGTTAATCATATGAACTTTTCATTCCAATTTAATTGCAAATTTTTGAAGTTTTATCCCCTTCTTTTTTGGTTATCCAGTGTGTCGATTATATGTGATTCCATAGGTTAGCCTTATTACAGGGGACCAAACTAGCACTGGATTAATCTAAATGTGCTTTCTTCATTTTTGATGGGACTGATCCCACACATTAACTTTATTCCTAAGTTACTGAAAAAGAAAAGGACAATGCTTAAATTTAATTAAAACTCAAAATTGCATTCAAATTAAAAGAATCACCTTAATTTCCAATAATTAAAAAGTAATAATATGTATCACAATTTGGTATTGTGCAATATCTTTTTAGGTGATGTGGACAAGTGTAGTTTGACCAAATAAAAACACTTAAAAGAAAAGGGTTTCTTAATTTAACTACTTTTTTTTTCTTTCTTTTTGAGTGTTTTCGTACAATTTAATTAGAAAAATTAAGTCATAAAGAATAACATTGCTCTAATTAAAAAATCACAATTCTTCAAAGGCTATGAGGAGGACAACCCTATGAATAACTAGTGAAATTGCATAAGGATATTTATGCAGTTAACATATGGGATTCTGCCTCAATCTTATCTTATAATGTAGGATAATTGTAAATAGATAAATTATAGTTTATTAAGTGTGCAGCTAACAATTGTTTACGAAAGCAATATGGAGAATAATTGCTTTTTAACTATCTGTAATTTGATGCGACTATCGTACTATTCCTAAAACTGTTTGGGTTTGCAAACTATAGATTGCTAGAAGATCATGAAATAGACAAAAGGCTTTTCACCCCCCCCCCAAAAAAAAAAAATTCACATCCTTCTATATGACAACCAGAACGTAAAATTGATCAATAATTGCACAATCAGTTTTATGTTAGATTTGTAATAAAGTCTATGATACTAGTTATTCCTTTTTTCTTTTTTTTTTTTTTTATTTATTGAGGGGGGGGGGGCTTCTTTTTTGGTCTAAGACGAAGGAGAACCAGAGTAGAGTTTAGAAATTAGAATCACTAGAAATTATGAAAAGGTGTTTAATTGTTAAATTATATCGTCTCCATTCTTAATTCTTGGGGGAGCGAGAATCTAGCAAAATGTAGGAATAGTTGTTTGTTAGTTGGGATTCTGAAAACTTGCCGTTTAGCTTTGCATGGGGTGAGGGTGGGGGGCAGGGGAGAGCTGCAACGAAAACCAAAGAAATATATGATGAGATATTCAAACTAATGCCTCCTGGTTCACACAAAATTTATATGGGTCAAACACATCTGAGATGTTCAAACTCAGAAAACCATAAAACAGAACCCATTTTATGATAATCGAAATTAATTTTTTTTCTTTTATTTAAAAAAGAAAGTCCGCCATTGTAGCTAATCTTTTATTAAGGAATCTGTGGCTACTTCGACTCTTAAAAGAGTATATATTACAAAGAGACGGAAAAGTGATGGGGGCGTAGACAGGCTTGTGGGCCCTACGCCCAAATAATCATTTTTTATTTTTTGCAAACGATGCATTTTTTATTATTTTTTAAAGACACAAATTCTTTTAATAATAATAATAAAAAAATCCCTCAGGCCCATCTCCCCCGTCTATTCCAACCGTCCAGCTATTCTCTTGGTATGACCAAGAGAATAATTGAGAAATATAGTGAGGGAAAAGTTTGAGACATGTAATTTTAAAAATCGAGATAATTGAGAGAGAGAGAGAGAAAAAAAAAACTATAAACAAATAACAACTCATAAAAAGTTTTATGTTAAAAATAAATTTAAAATCATATATGTTAGACATACAATTTTAAGTTTAAATGCCTTAGACAATTAGGGGTATGCTTTAAAAGGGTTCTTTGTTAGGGGAAAGAAGAAATAAAATTTGTCAGGCCAAGATTTTCCTAAAATCAAAACCGTAATCCATTCTATATACCATGATCTTGAGACCCACCACATGCCCGTTGTTGGACGGACTTTTCAACAAGTTTTTCTCAGTAGCCTTAGCATATATAGCATTTAAATATGCTTTGTTTCACAAACAAAGGAAGACAGATTGATGGTTAAGTTATATTCATACGTAACTACATCATTGAAGCATGTAAATCTTAAGGATTATAATTTAGAATCTTGTTATCAAATCAAGGTCAAACTGCTCCTTAATAAATAAAGGCCGGCCGAGGTCGGCCGTGACATCAGAGGGAATAAAAAGAAATGCCGCTCGGTAGAAGCTGAATTCAATTGCGGGTCCGGCCCATATGCAAAGCTATGGGATCATCCATGAGTTGTTGTGGCAAGAAGGCGGTTGATGAAGGGTACGTGAAAAACTAATAATTTTGATCTTAATTTTTATGGGGTTTCAATTTTTAACTTGGCCTGAATGTTTTTGGCTCAGATATGGATTGAAGAAAATTAATGTATGGGAATTTCGATGTTTGAGTTTGTGAATGATGCGAGTTGTGATATGTTGTAGGCCACATGTAATTGCCGCAGGTAGCAATAATTCTTGGAGGATATTCACGTACAAGGAATTGCATGCAGCAACAAAAGGTTTCGGTGAGGATAACAAGCTTGGAGAAGGCGGATTTGGAAGTGTCTACTGGGGTAAAACTTCGGATGGTCTTCAGGTAATTATAATCTCTGTTATTTCCGCATTGTAACAGAACTGCTGTGTGTTTTGAATTTATTATATAATATATGCTCTGCCATGGGAAATGCAGATTGCAGTTAAAAAACTGAAAGCAATGAATTCGAAGGCTGAAATGGAATTTGCGGTAGAAGTTGAAGTTCTTGGAAGGGTTCGGCACAAGAATCTGCTAGGCCTCAGGGGATACTGCGCCGGGACCGATCAACGGCTCATAGTGTACGACTACATGCCTAATCTTAGCTTGCTGTCTCATCTCCATGGTCAATTCGCCGCCGAAGTTCAGCTTGACTGGAAAAGGAGAATGAAAATCGCAATCGGTTCGGCAGAAGGATTACTGTAAGTTTCAAGTAACTCTATATTTATTGTTATTACATGAATATATGTGATTGTTCTTTGTATGACTGGTGAAATCGTATGGAAGCATGACACATGCACACAACTTAGAGACTCCAATATCGGCCTTGATGTTTGAATTATTTTTTTAGAGAAGAATATGATGATGTTCGTTGTCCATGCTCCATATCTGCGTATAACAGATCTGATGTTTTAGGGTTTTGTCAATATTCTTTACCTTGGCTAAAAATGAGAGTCCCGAAATCAATATTTGCCAAATGGGATTAGCGCGACACTGCTAAATTGTCAATGAATTATCTGATTTAAATTAGTTCCAGGAATTATTGTTCCTCCCAGTTCTCTTTGATCTATGCTCAACCCTAAAATTAAGTTGTGGGATCTAAATCCCTAAACATTAAAAAATGAAAATGGGAAGCTCAGATACAGTGAAAT
The DNA here is from genome assembly GCA_021464305.1 of Kandelia obovata. Lineage (NCBI taxonomy): Eukaryota > Viridiplantae > Streptophyta > Magnoliopsida > Malpighiales > Rhizophoraceae > Kandelia > Kandelia obovata. The sequence continues at coordinate 1,339,462 of CM038481.1, forward strand.
TCCTTGTGCCCCCCTTGTAAAAGAACATCCAGTCAAAGTCTGAAATGCGTAAGACTCATAGCAATCTTTATCTAAAACTAAACTCTGGAGGCCCCCTTAAATGTGGGCAAATCATCCGTTAATTATGACAAAGATTATTCCCTCTTACGATTGTTAATTAGGTACTTGCACCATGAGGTGACTCCCCACATCATTCATAGAGACATAAAAGCCAGTAATGTGCTCCTGGACTCAGATTTTGAGCCACTAGTTGCAGACTTCGGATTTGCTAAGCTAATCCCAGAAGGTGTTAGCCACATGACCACTCGCGTCAAGGGCACATTAGGCTATCTAGCACCGGAATACGCTATGTGGGGAAAAGTTTCCGAGAGCTGCGATGTATATAGCTTTGGAATCCTGTTGCTAGAAATCATCACTGGCAAGAAACCAATAGAAAAGCTCCCTGGTGGCGTCAAGAGGACCATCACAGAATGGGTGGAGCCATTGATAATCCAAGGAAAGTTCAAGGAGCTTGTGGATCCAAGGCTTCGAGGGAACTTTGACGAAAGGCAACTGAAACAAGTAATCAACGTTGCTGCTCTATGCGTGCAAAATGAGCCTGACAAACGGCCAAACATGAAAGTTGTTAGCTTGTTGAGAAACAGCGAGCAGAGGCCTTCCAGTAAGGCATTAGCTATGCAATCGAGAACGGAAAGTGGGAAAGTTAGGGAAGAGCTGCTGGCATTGAGACAGGATGGTGAAGATGTTGGTGGATGTACAGAGGAAAGTGGGCACGGCGTGTTTGGTGCCATGGAGGTTCAGAGAATGCAAGACCCTTACAGGCGTTATGGGGATAACAGGAGAATTGCTCATTGAAGCTTTTCTTTCTTTTCAATTTTTGTTGATATATATGGAAAAGGGACATTCTTTTTTTTTTTTTTTCCACTGTTCCTGCAGGCAACTAATGGTTGGGTTGGAAACTGTTATTCATACCTCTGGAACTGTTCTTCCCTTTTTCTTTTGGTCTTTTTGGGCATAGAGATTTATTCTCAATCTTGATTCTATAAAGAAAGAATGTCATTACATGTATGATCTTTTTGTTTTCATCTCAACATATATAGCCTGGACTCAAAATTGGCTGTCAATGATCAAGTGAATAGATCGACTCAGAATCCAGAAGAACCCATCTTCACCTTAAATAACATATTGCCAATTCCTTAATAAAACAGTAAGACACTAAAGATGTTCTAATGGACAAGACGAGACTTCCTACAATGCGACAACAGTCGGAATTGAATAAATTTGCCGTCTGAAATCTTTTCAAAATTACAGCTTTCATAATCTTAATAACTAAGCATTTGATTGAGGGCCGGCGCGGTTTTTGTTTCACTTTCGTTCGATCTCTCCAGTATTACAATATATATTACTACGCTTTTCTCTACACTTTTCTTTTTTTTTTGTCATAATCATATTCATATCCATCTCCCCTGCCGCCGCCCCCTTGAATCCAATGGGCCCCACTTTTCATCAGTCGGTGTGGGCCACCTTGCAGCAAATCAAGATTTGATTGGCCATTCTGATGCAGTTTATTCCTTATTCGCTTTGCCCTTTTCAATAGACGTAATTAGTTTATGTATCTTGCGGCAATTTTCACATTCTTTTATTAACCTTCCTTTTCTTTGAAGTGTCCTGTAAAACAGAATGGCCACAAAGGAAAATTAAAAAGAAGAAGAATATAAATAAAGACCTTGACTAGTCAAAATGAAACGAATAAAAAAAAATATTGTCAATTTTATTATGTTTAATATTTTTTTTAATTATTATATACATGAAAATAAGAACTAACAGCAATGAATCAAGTCGTGCTGGGCTGGTCTGGGCTGGGCTATATTGATGCCCGCTCAGTCCAATTGACATCTGGGCTGCCCAACCGATATTTTACCATATGCTAAGCAAAAGATCAAAGTAGAAGCGCCTACGATTAAGACGTCATAATTAAGTTGTGATCACGGTTGTTATAAATTGTAGAGGCATTAAGATCATATATGAAATTAATGATCTTAATCACATTAGAATTTCTTTAAATTAGAATTTTTGAGAAAAATTTATAATCTACATCGTATAATCAGTAAAATTATAATATAAATTTTAATTTTAAATTATTTTATAATAAAATTTTAATTTTTTTTATTGGACTAAAATATATTGTAAATTGGTTGATGCTATCTATCTCAATTTATTCATCCCCAATTTTCCCAAGTTCATAAAAAATTCTTCTTTTAATCGCTCTAAATTTTTATTCAATCTCAATCAGTGATTTCAAGCATATTATTATTATTATTATATTGTGCGGATCATTTCAACTTTTTATAGGCATCAACCAACATGTACCGTCTAAAAAAAAAAATTCAAATGGGAGTTGGATTTTAATAATTTAATTGAGCGAGAATTATGAAAGGACTTCAATTTGATGCAAGAGTCCAAACGTTTTGTTTGAGGAAACCATTGCTAGTCATCTTCAATTTACGGGCAATCAAATGAAGAAAAGAAAAAAAAGAAAATTATTATAATTCTCTTTATTGTAAGTTGATATATATATAATACTTAATTATATGTTATATTTTTTTAGTTTTAGTTAATTTTATTTTTATTTTTAATAAAATCTTACATTTCAAATTGATCTTTGGTAAGATCTAGATTTTGATAATCTTGGTTGTGATATTATATATACATATATAAAGATTATAACCAAATTAGGGCATGGAGCAAATTAAGACCTAAAAATTTCCGATTTTGGCCTTGGGATAGGATGAGGAAGGGAACGGAGTTCTGGGTACTACTACACGGCACGTGAATCAGGAGCGGTTTGGGAAGGAGCGACCAGGAAAAGAACTCAACTACTCATGTCTTTTTGGCAAGACAGTTGGTATCATTGACTGCCTTTACTTCAGTTTTATCCTTACATGCAGTTTAGGACACTATTAAGCATCAAAAAGCCTATAGTCTCAGCAGCGATTGAAGAAAATTGCCTCAATTCTGATCCTAGAAAAAAAATAAAAATTGACAAACATCAAAATTTTGTTCCAACTTCTTCATATTTTTCTGGAAAGTATCTGTCTCTCGAACTTTGTCTTCACACAAGAATTTTCTTTCATTAATCTGCAAATAGCTTCATTGAAACCAGAAAACACACCAATGTTACACGAACACAATTCTCACTGTACACATGAGACTGACCCAGAAGAGAAAAAAAATAAAATAATAATAATAATAATAGCTGAATTTTTTTCATTTCATGAAACATTACCTCATTGTTATTAAATTAGTAGAGGCAGTGATCCATCTGTTCTATCTTCCCCATAAATTGACCGTGTTGGTTTCCGCCTACTGAGACCCAACAACAATCAAACTGATGCTGTTAAACGCAAACCCACGTGGAATTGAGGAGACCCAACAGCTGACAGTTGAATAGACAGGACATTATTGATGGAAATCCCAGTACTTAAGAAGTGCGGACGGACCACGTTGGATTTTGGTGGGTGGACGACACGGCGAGCCTGCGGAGGGATGGCGTGGGCTGGTGGGGCACGTGAAGGAGATGAGGCAGGGCGGACCACAATGTCCTACCCTACCGGTGGAACCCAGCCCTTTTTGATGCAACCACGGCTGCACATTTCCATTTTCACTTCTCCAGCTCTCTATCTACGCGCCCTCCCCTCCAAAATCCTATTAATGTTTAATGTTATATACTGTTCATACAACTTCGCTGCAGCCATCACAGATATTTACAGTCTTTATGCATACTAACTATGTTGAAGAAGAAGAAGGTGGGGACAGAAACCTGGATGCATGTGAATTGCTGTCTCTCCAGTTGGCAAGATCAACTGTTGACCCAGCAGCATCTGTGGGCTACGGCTGTTTACAGAGAGCATGGGATGAACCAGAGGTCCAAATTGAAGCTTCAAAACCCAAGTGCCCAAAAACGCCCCGGTGGGTTGTATTTGAATATAAATATAAACAATTATCAATGATCTCAGTTTAGATTTTGGACTAGCAATAAAATCCTGGTTTCATATGTAGGCGTTATTTGTTTTTAACGGTAACCCACAGTACTAAGTATTAACCATCATCAAGGTAACATTTCTTACACAAATGAATGATTTGGACTTAATCTGCCATTTTCTTATAAATGAAGCAAATCTATGTTGGATGTTAAACCTGTTTTGATTCAAAATAATATTAAGTATCACTTCTTTCTTCTTCTTCTTCTTTTTTTTTTTTTTTTTTTGATAATTTTATCATAAAAATATTATTTTTATTAATATGAAATTTTTTTTATTAATAAAATTATTTTATAAAAAATATTTACTTTAATCAACATAATATTTTGTGATAATTTTATAAAATTTATTCATGATATTTAACGTCATTCTTTAATTCAGGATTCATAGTGCAATTTGTGGGTCGCACAGGAATAAGAAGATGAATATTGTGAAAACATTGGACGATTCCTCATACTTAGATACCTGTATTACTAAATAAAAACTAATTCAATTTAATTAATCTACTGTATAAACTATGAATGCAGCCCCCTCGCCCCCACCCACTCACTGATATATTTCCGTACAGATGTCGGCATTTCTGGTTGCCAAATTTGACTGTGGGGTTTAAAAATGTGTGTTAAGTTTTTAATTAACAATAGACGAGGCTATGTACATACCATCGTGATCTTTTGGGCATTTAGAGTCTCCAAAAAGACATGGTCAAAGAATAGCTAAATCCTGGTTCATATACAACAGTACAACCCACGCTATAAGAGTACGAACGTATGAACATAGAATTACTAGTAAAATCCTTTTGGATTATTAAAAAATAAAATAAAATAAAAAAATAGCCAATGATTCTATCCGAACCCAAAAGAGGCCAATTGCCTTGTTCCTCCCCCGAAACAATAATGCTTTCTTTTTCTTCTTAGTCTTTTTACAAATCGGTCAAAGGCCGGCGAATGGTTTGTTCAACGGAAAGAGCTCGTCACAAATATAAACGCGAACTCGCTCACTTCTTGGTCTGCGAAACTTCCGGAACAACTCGAAAACTTTTTGTTTTTAAGTATGTCATAATCCGTGACTCACCATTACGTGGGCCTAAAATTAATGGAAAAGGGCATCACCTTTGGAAAATTTGATTGTTTCGTATAATTAATTCTAAAGCATTGACAAACCTAACACCGCCCACTCGGTTACCCAACAATAGAGTATATATATCCGTGATGTCACTCTTGTGAAATGTGAAATGGTTAGTAAATATCGTCTCAGGTGATAGTCTGTGATATTTAAATTTATTTTTTAATATTAATTTTGATTTGAGCTTTTTTTTATAATCACTTATTTTTAAATATTTAAAATACATATTAAAGATGAAATAGTAAATTTTAAATTTATTTACAATAAAATTGATGTAAAAAAAATCACTTGCATTTAATAGTACTAAAATGATGATTTTTTTTATAAAAAAATATTAAATAAAATAAAAAAAGAGGGTGGAAAAACTTAATCTCAGATTATGGAGGTAATAATCCATATATGCGATGCATCCCTTTTTTATTGTTTTTGACCCAAAAAATGCTGAGTAAATGGAGAGCCAATAGAAATTGAGAAATAGGTACGCATCAGCTACGGCAGGATATATATATATATATATAATTTATAAACATTTATAATAAAACGTATATTAACTTGTTTGCATTTTTTTTTTAATTTGTTCCATACATTTTACTTTAATTGTCCTTGCCGCCCTCTTATCTCATCACTGACCCGTCGCGAGGTTAATTCGGTAATAAACACGGATCGAAGGGTTAAAAAGCATATAAAAACTTTTAACTGACAGAAAAGCCAAAAAAAAGAAAAAGCAAGCAAACAAACAAAAGTTACAGAAGCCCAGGGACGAAAAATAAAGTGGGCTTTTGACAAGATTGCCAAATAATTGACTACACACAAATACACCACAAACCATAATCCCCCCAAAATCAACAGTAGCACTGACGCGACCTTGCAATTATTCAATTATCTAACATTTGCAAAGCCAAATAATTACACATTCCCCCCCCCCCTTTTTTTTTCTTTCCTTGTGGCTTTTTAAAAAGGATCCGGAGGATGGTAGTAAATTCATTATTCCCAGTCCGTAGAGACCCATTTGTTAACACGAGGGAACGACGCCGTACTGGATATCGGACGTTAAGGTTACAGAGGAATTATAAAGATGGTCAATATCGGAGTCGATTTCGGCCCGCTTGGCGAACCGGCCTTTAATTCTGGGTCGGGTCTCGGCATAGGCTTTGCGCGAAGCGTAGCGTATGGTCTTTTCGAATTTGCGATTCTTTCTTCTCTCCCTGTACCTCAAAACCCGAGCTTCGCGATCAATCCCACATGACTGAGCTGCTTGATTCTTTACAGTACCCGCCGAAACTGGGCCGCTAGGATCGCTACCACTGCTCATGTTTCGGCCAAAAGGGTACGACATGTCCGACATCGCACTCCCGTCTGGAACCACTCCAACGTCAAGCGAGGAAGATGACACCTGCAGAAAAGCAAAAAACCCATCAAAATTGAGTCAAAAAAAACAACAGCACGTTGTTGTGATTAGGGTTTACTTACGCTTTGGCTGATAGATTGAGCTGGGTAGCTGAAAGAAGAGAGCTTGGAGGGGCAGAAATCTATGTCGAAGCAGTCGCCGCCGTTGTTCATCACTGGATCGATAGTACCAACTGCCTTGGCCTGTGCTGGCACCACGCTATCGGCACCTGAACTGTTGTTCTGCTGATGATGGAAACTCCCGCTGTCCATTGAGTTCGAGTAGTCGAATTCAAGAAAGGGGTCCATGTCGGTAAAGAATAGATCACCGGACTTCACGTCAGGGGGACTTTCGAGACCCATTTTTGAGTTGAGATGATCGTTTGGGTTCGGCAACAGCCACGAAAAGACGCCGTCTGCTTCCGACACTCGCTCGGGTTGGCCGTTCCCCTTGCTTGGCGTAAGAAAGCTGAAGGGAGACGATTTCACGATCGACTCCGCCGAGTCATAAAACGGCTCCACGGGGGCTCGTTCATGCCGGCGGGAAAGAGGGTTGGCAGAGTGGATATCGGCGTCGCACGTGACGCAGAGTGCCGCGGCGTCGGCTCTGCAAGTTACGGAGGCAGGCGCCTGCTCGCACACTTCGCACATCCACACGCGCCCGTGTCTGGCCAAGAGACTGTTGACTCCGTGAATCTTGGAATCGCAATTCAAGCACAGAAAAGCCGAGTCCACCCTGCAAAACGCAGCAGCCGCTGCCGTTTTGCACGAATCGCAACGTTTTGCTGTGACGCTAGTCCATCCGCCGGTGGTCAAATTCTTTAAGGTCTCTATAACCATTTTGCCTAAAACCAGTAAACCACCAAGAAAGCAATTTCTTTCTTTCTTTCTTTCTTTTCTTTCTAAGACTCCAAGCAAACAGAACAGAAATAAATGTTTAGAGAAAGAGAGGGAGAGAGAGTATTGAAATTATGGGGAGTGGTGGTGAGGACTAGTGCTTGTTGAGTTGGGCTCTCAGGTATTGATTTCTATCTAATACAGTGGGAGGAAACGAAATCTGGATGCTGACGAGTGAGAGTGGGACACGTGGATAGTTCTTGGCCACTAAATTGATTTGTTGCCATTTGGGACTTTATTTTATTTTATTTTTTAATTTGCCGATTTTAATAATGTTGGCGACCAGTAATTGTCAAGTTGTCTGTGCCGACGCGGGCCCTTTTAGAATTGGGGAGAGATGCTGCGGTGACATCGAATTCATGGAAAATTTCATGAGACAGAGCGGGAAGGGGCGACACGTACGTCGTTTGCTGCCAATTGGATAGGATCTATTTAGGCACACTCTTTCTTTTATTTATTTATTTATGTTATTTAATGAACGTGTTAGGGGAGACTTCTGATATGTGGTGCATAATCTCATTCGTTTTTATTGTTCCTCGTTATGGAAGGAAAACACTTCACCACACAACCAATATTATTTCTTTCCTGATCAATTAGCTCCAATTAAAGTTTGAGTCTTGTGAGAGGTTGCGATTTTCAGTTTTAAAAGCGACCTTAGAGTCACTACCGCAATTTTAAACATATAAAGAAAGAAGTATTGCGTATGCATCCCAAATAAAATGCCACATACACATACATCCGGCAAAGATTGATGTTTCTCATATGAATTAAAACATTTAACAATTATTCTATATATATATATAAATATTAAGCATCCAAAAAAGAAGAAGAAAAAAAGGAAGAAGATTATATGCAGCTAGAAATATAACTTTCTGCTTAATATTTTCCATCCTTTTGTATTTTTCTGCTCCCCACGAGCCGTTCCTGGAACAAATATGGGGGCCTAGATTTGGCGGAAGAAAGAGACCAAACCGACCATAAGCAGGCAGGCTGGCCCGTGAACTGAAATTTAGGTTAATGAAGACGAGGTTTTCCCTCCTGGGCACCACCACGTGATGTGGTGCATGAGCATTGCCGTTGCGAGAGGGGCATGGAAAATATCGAAGCCGGTGGCTGAACCCTGGCTGGACATGAAATGACGACAATGATAATAGGGCGCACAGTAGAAATCAACAAATGTCACTGTCAGATTGCCAGGTGTTGGCAGGCAGATGGATGGGTCAGCAAACTGCGTTGCGTTCCTTGATCGTGCTTCCATTCTTTATTAGCCGGTCTTGTCCTTTGATTGTCTTCGCTTTTCTTTTTTATTCAGGGATGTTTCTGGGATACCAGAATAGATTTTTAAGCCTAGGTCAGATACCTCGTCACTGTGTGATTTACAAAGATAATTGCGAGTTAATGGCAGCTAAATTGGCTTAGATTGGTCAAGGATTACGGGCTGCTCCATCATATGGGTAGAATAATCAGTTGTTTGATTTTACACACTCGCCTTTCCAGTACCCATATTGTTCTGAGATATTTCTCTCCTTGAAAAGCATAAAATTTCATACTTCTAGTTGATTTTTTTTTTTTTTTTGTGATAGTAGGAAAATTGGCGGTATGTTTAGCAAGCAGGCTTTCTAATTATATTGTCTTTTAACCTAAAAAATTAGTCTAATTAATAAATTATGTGTATTTTGTATTTATTGTATAGAGTCTATTTTATTATATAGTTGTGTTGAAAAAAAAAATAATTAATTAAATAACTCTTCTTAAATAATATAAAAATTACTTGATAAATAAATATACTTTTCATTAATACTAAATTTATTAGTGTGCTTAAAATTTGATTTTTGATTGTTACCTCAGATCTTGAAAGAGCTTGGAAAGAGGGCTGAATCTCATTTTTTCTAATTTTTTTTTCCAAACTTTTAAAAAGAACAAAGTTTTAGTGGTGAAAAAAACATTGTGCTTCCTCCACCGATTTTCTCAATCGTTTGTTTTCCCCCTAGTTAAGGGCCAAACAGAGAAGGCGTGAAAATGTGATGTATTTCTTGTATTTTTAAAAATATTTTATATTAATTTATAAAAAAAATAGTGATTACTTAGATTTTTATTTAAATATATATATATTTTTTGCTAGAATCTTAAAATGAGAATATAAAATTTATTAAAATAAAAATAATTATTTTATTACCTAATTTATGATATCATAATAATTTTTTTAAAAAATTATATCAAATTACACTGGTTAATGGATATCAAATTTAATCAATTATGTTGTTAAAAAATAATATGAGAATTTTAAAAGTTATAAAGATTGAAACATTTTCAATTAGGTCCAAATGATCGACGTGGCTTGCCCCTCGTGATAAAGACGACAAGTTGACCCTTGAAAATGTTGCCCCTTGAGAAGTGTCGTTTTTTATTTGACCAAGACTAGCATGAATTTCGACCCTCCACTTTTCTTTCGGTGGGGCGCATGGCGAAAAGTCGAAAAGGACCGGGCGAAGGAACCGGCGTGGGGGCACTTGAAAATGGCAGTTTCGTCTTGTACTCATTTATTATCTACAGTAGTATACGGGCATTTAATAAAAAAAATAAAATAAAATCAGTGTATATAGATATATACACACATGTATTAATTTTATGACAAAACATTACTACATAGCATATCTCTCATTTCGTCTTAATTAATTTTGAGAAAAAAATTCTTAACATTCTAATATATATTTGTTTCAGATTTTCTTGATATTTAATAATCAATAATATATATATATATATATATATATATATATATATACTTGTAAATTTTATAATAAAGTAAAAAATTTTAATAAATACAGTAGTAATTTTTTTTTATATACATTTTATCATCTAATTTTTTCTTACAATCAAAATTTTCAACACAAACAAAGCTAGTTGAATAACTAACACAGTGTTTTTTTTTCCTTTTAACAATGCAAATGTAAGAGAGGTAAAAATTGGATTAAATATCATTCATGTCTCATTCACACGAGAGAAAAACAAAAAAATTGACCATAAAAAAGAGGGTAAAAGAAAGAATGAGAACTAATCAACGAGAGATTAGTAATTAATTCCTATCTATTTTAGGCAAATACAGGTTAGTGGGATTTTTTTTCTTTTTAATATGCCTTTTCGTTTGTAATAATTCCCCTGTTAGAAGAATTGCACAAAGTATAAAACTACGTATTTACCTTTTTTTTATTTTTTGTGGTTGGGTCAAAATGGAAGGTTGCGAGGCTAGGAAAAAAAGAAAAAATCTACATATTTGGGTTAGCGGCAAAAAGAAGTTCAGTGAATTGGGCTCTATTTGTGGGCGTCGAGTCACACAAGTTTGGGCCCTGCATGGATTTCGAACCAAATATGAATGTCGAATCCAAAGATACCAGCTTTAGTTGATTGATCAAGGCTTAATCCTAAAAATAAGCAAAATTCAATTCTAAAAAGAAGTAGAAATTTAAATTTAGGGTCTCCATCTGCACTAAGATGTGGCACTTATCCAAGGTTGGTCCATTGGGTCTTTTTCTTCAAATGGTTTAGGCTTGTCAGCGAGTGCAAACTTCAGGCTCCTAGACCCGCAAAGTAACAGTAGAGAGGGAGAGAGAATAAAAAGGAAAAAGGCAACATAGTGGTCCCCCCCCCCGGGTTAAAGTATGGACTCCCAGAAATGGGTTTGATTTAGTAGGATACGAAATGAAAGCTTTCTTGGCGAATGCCAACGCAAAAATGATTTTCTTATATTGAGAGTTTATTTTCTTAATACTAAAGTCGTTTAAATTGAATTTCTTGAAATCGAATCCAAGTTTTGAAGCCAATTAACAGAGAGAGAGAGAGAGAGAGAGAGAGAGAGAGAAAAGAAGTTCTCCACATCCTTTTCGGACCACCGCCACGTTTTTGTCGAGCCATTGTATTTTGTTAGGGTCTGTTATTTCTTTGAGTTGTTTCGTTCAAGACAGAGTTCACTTATTTTGTTTGTCATTTTGCCCTCAAAGGCTCCTGCTTGCCTTGCCTTGCCTTGCACTTCTCTCGATTTCTTCAATAATCCACTGATCTATCAAAGATAAAAACTTAGGCCTGAAATGGGTTTCTTGTATCACCACGCGCTCAACTGTTAGAAGAAGAATATTCCCACGTGTCTTCCCCCGGCGTGTGCACAAGACAAGAGCAAGAGAGTCAAAACAATTAAGATAGGATTCACGAAGAATATTGTTAGAGAAGAAAACGAGTGATTCTATGTCAGTCGGTAGAAGTATCCATGCACCTTTTCCCCTTGTATTAGCCATGATTTATGGCTATCAAGTGAGATTCACTTTGACATTAGACTTCATTGTTGATTTTTCTTTTTGGTTTTGCAGAAAATCAATAGCGTTTACTTGTCCCGTAGAGTTTATAATCAATGGCATTTAATTATCTGAGATAGTAATCTAATGAATGATTAATGCTTTAAAATTGCAGTATTTTTAATATTATTTTATTTTTTAATGAATAACAATTTATTTTAAAAATAATAAATAAAATTTTAAATTTATTCCATACTGAAATTGAATATAAAAAGATTTACTTGCAATTAATTAAAAATATTTATGGAATAAGTTTATATATATAAAACATTGAATGAAAACCTTTATGAATGACTTTCATTTTAATCTATAGATATGATGATGATTAATTTAATTAAGAAATAATGTTTTCTTACAAAATTACGAATAAATATTAATGTCCAACTCAAATCATTATTTGGTGAACTGTTCAGTACTTTGTGAAATGTTGGTTGCATCCAGTTGATACGGGAGTTTGCACTCACAACAAGGTTACATGTGCACATTTGGCAATAAGAAATTATACCATTATACTAGCTAGCACTGCATCAAGTTCTCTAAGAATACTTTTTTTTTTTTTTTTTTTCAAAGGAGTACCACTCACTAATTTCAGGATCACTTTGGTTCTTCATGTTAGTTGAAATGCAAGAAGTTAGCCCTGTTTCTAAAACTTGAAGACAATTAACTGATGTCATGAAAGGAAACCCATAAACGAAATTAATGAAAATGTGCTAATTATTCTTAAAGGGTAAGTTACATGATGAGAGTGTTATATATCGTCCGCTCGGGTAGCCAACCAGCGGTGCTAGAATAGGACCTTGCCAACTTGCCTGGCCTTGAAATTAATCTATTGCTGTCGATGGTAAAATATCATGTTGTTGGGATAATTATTTGTGTCTGAAACTTGGAAAGCAGAGTATGCCAGACCTTTATTAGAGGCTAACCTGTAGCGAAATAGAAAGGCAGACCACCCCAGGTTAAGGTGGCTCTGTGTGTTTAATTCTTTCACAGAAGATGGAGCAATGGAATTCACCACATTGAGGGTATACATGGCATTATATTATTGGGAGAAAGTTTCACGTTCACAGTACACTTGGTATGCCCGAATTACAACAGATCATTGGCATGATCGTAGTAATTATGTTGTGTTTTGCATACCGTTAAACTATACAATTTAGAAGACAAAAAATAATTAGAACCACGGTGACGGCGATAGAACAATGGTAATAAAAATAATTGCAATCCGTTCATATGTCAATAAGGTGAAGGCTGTCCTTGTGTCCTCCAATAAGTGACAGAACGGTAGCTGCAATGTGCTTTGAGCTTAGTCCTGCCTCTTCAATTTGGTCTTTTTGGGATCCGTGATCAACGTATCTGTCAGGAAGCATCATAGGCCTCCACTGCGTCAAGTAAAAGGCAAGTATTAACAAGACAGATCAAAGAAACAATTGAAGTTCCATGAATAACTATTTGCTTTCCACTCCATTTTCCATCTCAGGAAGCAAAATGTTTTGTTGAATTACCTTGAGATTGCCATCCAACATTCCGTTCAAGGCCATGTAATTGGAAACGTGAGAGCTAAATCCTCCTATAGATCCTTCCTCGACGGTGATGAGGATCTCATGCTCTTTTGCTAGCGTTCTGATCAATTCACCATCAAGTGGCTTGCAGAATCTTGCATCGGCCACTGTTGCAGAGATGCCAAGAACTTGAAGCAACTTTGCTGCTTGCATACAGCTTTGTACTATTGTTCCATAGCCCAAGATAGCAACCCTACTTCCCTCTCTTAGCACTCTACCTTTACCAACCTATAAATATATTCCAGTTTACCACAAAGAATAAATGAATTGTGTCTGCAAAATGGAGAATTTTTCATAGAACCATGGGACTAATTTAAGTACCTCTAAAGGTGTCCCTTTGCTATCTGGTGGGAGAATGGAACCAATGCCACTTCCTCTAGGGTACCTAAAGCAACTAGGCCGATCATCAATGGCTGCAGCTGTGGCCACCATGTGCATGAGTTCAGTCTCATCTGAAGGGGCCATGACTACCATATTGGGTAAACAAGCCATGAAAGTAGTATCAAAGGCACCACAATGGGTTGGACCATCTGCACCAACAAGGCCAGCCCTGTCCATAGCAAATCTCACAGGAAGCTTTTGAAGGTCTACATCATGAACTACCTGTCACCGCCAACAGAAGGAAAAATTTAATTAGCTTTCACTATGAGGCTCCAAGTTGAAATAGTCATAACTTAAAACTTTTTCAAGAAAAAACAAAGCAAATTTGTTAAGAAAGGTACGATTTTACCTGATCATAACCTCTCTGTAGGAAAGTGGAATAGATTGCACAAAAAGGCTTGAGTCCTTCGGTAGCCAGACCGGCTGCAAATGTAACGGCATGTTGTTCTGCTATACCAACGTCAAAGCATCTATCTGGGAATCGCTTTTGGAACAAATTAAGTCCTGTTCCTCCTCCCATTGCAGCATGGATTGCTACAATCTTATTGTCCCTCTCTGCTTCAGCAATCAATGACTCGGCAAAGTACTGAGTGTATGCTTTAGTACTTGATTTTGCTTTCAATTGCTTCCCTGACTTTGGATCGAATTTCACAACACCTAACAAAACCAAGTAACTGCAAGGTTAAATTCCCTTCATGATCTATGTATACTAAAATCTAGTAATTTAAGAATAATGCATACCATGCATCTTATCAGCTGCTACTTCAGCTGGAGCATAGCCTTTGCCTTTCTCAGTGATAACATGAACTAGAACAGGCCCCGGTGCCGGAAGTGCCTTCAGCTTCTTTAGTATATCCACCAGGTCCTCCATGTTATGACCATCGACTGGTCCAATATAGTATAGGCCAAGTTCTTCAAACAAGCTAGCCCCAGAACCTCCAGTAAAACCTCTCACGTGGGAGTCAACTTTGGAAGCGATGTCATATGTTTGCCCTCCAATTTGCTTTGTTATGACCTATTGAAGCATGATCTAGTCAAATTGCGTTACTGGAAAAGGGGAAAGAAAACTAAAACCGGATGATTTATTGTTGTTTATCAAACATCAGAGCTTGATATTAACTTGAGATTTTCAGATGCTAATGCTGATGGCCGCCGTAATTAGGAATTTAATCGAGACTAACCTTTGCGGCTTCGCGCAGTTGGCGAAATTTTCGGCTTGAATGTAACTTCGTTAAGGCTTTGCTTAGAGCCCCAACAGGAGGCGCTGGGCCATCCACAGTAGCAGTGGGTAAAGAAACTTGTTTATTGTCATTCAAGATGATAATGAGGTTAGAATCAAGATAGCCTGCATTGTTCATTGCTTCAAATGCCTGTCCTGCTGTCATGGCACCATCACCTATCACTGCAATTACATGGTTCTTCTTCCCTAGCAAGTCTCTACCAACTGCCATGCCTGAGGAGCACGGAAATACATATAAAGATTAAATGGGTGAATGATAGGAAAACAAAAGGCAAATTATCCATTTATCAGAAATTAACCATAAAAGAAACATCAGAGAAACACTAGGACGAACGGGATATACAAAAGAAAAAAAATTCGTTTTAAATTTTTATTTGATTTCTACGCTTTTTCAATTTGTTTCAAATTGTTTTTTTTTCATTTATATATAAAAAAAAAGAGCAATCTATTTCTCATAATTTTGATTATTTTTTTCTAGAACGACGGAATATGCAAAACAAAAAATTAGTTTTCAATTTGAAATAAATTTTAAAAATATAAAATATAAAATAATTAAAATTTAATTATAAAAAATTAAGATTAATTTTTTATATGCCCCTTAGAACGATAGAAATATTTTACCTAAGCCAGCTGAAATGCTGGTGGAGCTATGACCGGCGCCAAAGGCATCATATTCGCTCTCTTCCCTCTTGGGGAACCCAGCAAGGCCAAAAGTTTGTCGAATTGTATTCATCCTAGACCTCCTGCCTGTTAAAATCTTATGTGGGTAGGTCTGCAAGCATCCATATACAATAAGCTTGATCAGCCATACGAAGAGAAGATACATGAAACAGCTGCACACAATAGACGTTAGTAGGGAAAAGGATCAAAATTCACCTGGTGACCAACATCCCAGATGATTTTATCTTCAGGGGCATTGAACACGTGGTGAATTGCCACTGTTAGCTCTGCCACTCCTAAGCTCGAACTCAAGTGTCCTCCAGTCTTGGACACCTTATACACTATCTCTTCTCTTAGTTCATCAGTCAATATCTCGAGCTCCTGGAACATTATAAGAAAAAAGGTATTAGTTTTGAAACACATATCCAAAAATTGAATAAATTTAGTGATGATTGAAGAATAAATTACCTGAACCGAGAGATTTTTCATGTGAATAGGGTAGTTTATGGTATCAAGAATTGGAGTAGAGGGCTTGTTTCCCGAAAAGTGAAGCAATCTTTTCGGCTGTGTTTGCATCACATCGTCCTTGTCTTCGCTTACATTATTTTCCAAGGCAGCTTTTAGTATCCCACTGAGCTGAAACCGGAAGAGAAAGAAGACAATCATATATTTGATTATCAGGCCAAAATTTTAGAATCGAAAATATCACATGTATTAATGAACACAGGCCAGCCTAGCCAAGTCTACATGAGAATGAAAATGTTACTTTATAAATAATGCCGACTTAGTTCAAACAAAATCAAAAGATGGCCGTTTCTGCACCGTGGATCTAATAAGACGATTAATCACCTTTCGGTTGCAAAGGGAGCCAGCGCCATTATTATTATTATTATTATTATTATTATTATTATTATTATTATTATTATTCATGCAAATGGGGTTGTTGTGTGGGAGGCTTGCAAAAGAATGGCAATCTTGAGAATGGATTGCAGGAAGAAAGCTGGATCTAAGAACTGAGGAAGCCATTTTTTGTTTGCTCCGGTCAAAACAAGCGCTTAAAAGCTGCTCAGAGAGTCTAAGAAAGGGGAGGCGAAGTTGCGTTGTTTTTGTCCTCCTCCTCTCTCTCTCTCTCTCTCTGTTGCTCCCAAACAAAAGATGGTCGGAGCTTGACTGCAATGGAAATACTTCTAATAGGCTCTTATAGCCAGTGGATTTGGGAGTGGGTGGTAGTGTCGTTCTCAGATTTTTCGGGGGCGTTGAAAAGTCTCAAGTTCATATTTTATAGACATCAAGGATATATTTTTTAGACGATGCATACATATCCTCAGGATTTCCGGGGTATTTTCTTTCCATCGCCCATCACTTTGTAAAATCCCAGGGTATTTCGCACACATTTTTGTTTCTTTTATTATCTGTTCTAGTTCCAAACTGTAAATTTGATTAAAATTTGATTTATAAACGTCGAAATGTCAAAAATTCTGTGAAGAACCATTCAACCCCCACGAATTTTCAAATAATGTTCGTCAATCAACAACTTGAGGCACCTTTATTTGTCAACTGGACCAGCTTTAGGGCTGGGCATTTACTCCAGTTTGTCTTTTTTTTTTTTTATCTCTCCAGTTCTTGGTATTTATATATTTAGAGAAATAAATTTATTCTCTTGCAAATGCCATCTTGACTGGAATGGAATCCCCTAACACTGCAATAACTTGGTTTGAAAACGTGGGATATGATATGAGAGAGAGACCGTTCAGTGGAAAATAATTACTATTCTAATTTTTGGACGTAAATATCTATCTTATTGACAGGCTGATCAATGTCGTAGGGGCAACCTCGTAAAATTCATTAAATGCATTTATTTATTTATTTTAAATTTCTTCTTCTTTTTTTTAACGAATAATATTGTTTTTAATAACTAATTTTATAAACAAATGACGCAACCACCTGTGACAGTCAATAAAAGTATGTATAGAATTCACTGATAAATAAGAAAATTCATTAGGTGTGACATAAATATCTGAACAAATCTGTTTGTTCTTTAGTGATAAGTAATATCGGTAAAATGTCTATTTTGACATTTACTATATGTACTTCGTCTTTGAAATAACCTGTTTAGTTCTATTATTATTGGATTTCCAACTGCGAGATATGTTTTTGTTTTATAAAATTAAAAACCCTAAGGATATGGATATTTAATGCAATTAAATATTCTTCTTTGATAGCATTTAATGTGTCCGATAGGAGACCAGAACCTCATTAGTTATGCTTACTCATTTTTTTCTCTAAGTATAATAAATAAATAAATATATATATATATTATTTTAATTAATTTTTATTTAAAATTTTACATATATAATATTAAATTAATTTAAATAATTTATTTTTAGAAAATTAAATCTAAAATCTCCGAATATCCAAATCTTTAATGAATCTTAATTGCACCATATCCCATCACCAAATACTATTTGTGTACCAGATCAAATTTGACATTTATATCTTTTCACTCTTTACTCTTATCTCTGTTTTTTTTTTTTCAAAAAATAAATAAAATTGAGATAGTAGTCACTACATTCAACTCGCGTAAAATTTAAATTTTATAGTATTTAATAAAATTTATTAATTATTTTTAAAATTATATATTTATTATTTTATATTACACTAATTTTTATATATAATATAAAAATTAATTATATACACTCTAATTTATCATTCTTAAATCTACCTAATCAGACATACCTTAAAAAAATAAAAACAAAAATAAAAACATAATATAAGTAAATTATTTTGTTATACATTTAGGTATATTTAATTCATCTCAAAATATTCAGAGTTATTAAGTCGATACTTTTTATTTATTTATTTGATTATAAAATGTTAATTTATTTTAAAACATTCAGTATTATTAAGATAATATTATTTATTTGGTTATAAAATAGTAATTCATCTCGAAACATCTCAAGACTTCTTGCAGTTAACCAAAGAGATAAGGAGATTAATTAAGAGGATAATGTAATGAGTGAATATTACTTAATTATGCCGTAATTAATTACACCGGATAAACACTACGTAATTTTTACATTTTTTAAAAATAAAGAAATCTTAATTTATTTAAACGATGTAATTTTTATTTTTTAAAAAAGTTAAATTATTAAATCCAAAATTATTAAATGTATAATAATTGTTCGAAGTCCAGCGGGTTTCTCCGGCAAATTAATTCGTATATGCTACCAATCATGCATATTCCTTTTTCTTTTATTACCATTTGTAATGCTTCTTATATTATATATACTTATAACTTTTTAACAATAAAAAAATTATTTTCACCCATTATATTATATATATATATATAATTATTTTTTAAATTATTTAACATATATGTTAGTTAATCAAATTTAATTTATATTAAAAAAAATTTCTTAAATATATCATACAATAATATATTAAATATTAGATGCATTTCTTTTTATTGTTAAGCTATTAATTAATGTAATATAAATTTTTAATTTTTTTAAAAAATTATTTTATATTAATAAATTTAATAATATAATAATAATAAATGTATGTATCATAGATAAGTGAATAATTGTGTGTACTTAAAAAATATGTTTAATATTAATTAAATTTATTTAATAAATTAATATTTTAGGTAAATTTAAATATATATATATATATATAAATTAATATAAGGAATACTTTTTTTTTGTTTGTTTTTTAAGTGCATGTGGTACCTAATTATTGTACCGCATGACCAGGCCAACGAGTGGTTTTCGGCATTTATTTCCGCAGACGACCCAAAGTCGTGAAGAGTTTTGACCGTTAATTTGTTTGTTAAACATACACGTTAATAGGCTTTGAATAATATGAATTCATTTAATTATACCAAAAATAATAGTTATTTATTTTGATTAGTTATTTTATTTTATTTTAATTGTATTTTGATTAATTTTTCTTACCTAATTAATAATTTATTATCTAAAAGACTAATCCATCACTTTATTTTTAGTTAACAAATTTTTTTCTTTCTATATAATAAATCATTTAGATTTAAAAAAAGTTATGAAATTAACTTAAATACTTATTTTATTGTGAGATATACGTTATTGTGTACTAAAGAGCTTAAATTTTTTAAAGTTTAACCCAAAAATATATATATATATATATATATATATATATATATATATATATATATATTCAGAGCCTAATAATTAATTATTTTATGCATGAGATCAATTTTATTAAATACCAATTTAGATTTTTAATTACTAATTGTCTATGACCAGTTATTGATTATAGACTATCAATTGAACTAATTAATAAATCCTATGCATTTTTTTTTCTCCAAAACGTGGTGATTTTGTTCCATATGTCCAAATTCCCACCATCATCGTTTAACCTCCATCAATCCTGCACTAGACCCGACCCCAATTCCGGATTTGGTGTATCGAACCATGAACCCGCCGACGGCTATGTCTATCTTGCATGCATACATCGTCTATAAAAATATAATGTAATAAATACCAAAACATTAAGAGAAAAAAAAAATTAAGTTGTAATATTTAAAGAGTAAGACAGTAATAACTAATAAGTTGGTAATTGGTTGCCATGCACGTGCTTCATTCACACTAATGGATATAGATAATGACCATAAACTATGAAGAACGTTAGTTCCCTTTGAAACAGCCCGTTCTCATTTTGGACATCTAACCATGCAGCAATTAAGCATATAATTAACGTTGTTTTTGTCCCTCGAAAGCCTTGCAAGGTTTTGAGTTACATAATAAAGGTGTTCCTCTTTCATTTGCTATATAGAGTAAATGAGATTTATTTTAGAATTTTATTAAGTAAATATTATAAATAGATAAAAAATAAATATTAATTATTATTATTGTGTGTGTGTATATATATATTACAATTAACGGTGATAATGTGTTAATATTTATTTCATAATTAAGTTTTGGTGCAATTTGAATTTGGCCACCACCAGCGGCTGATTCCCTGGTAAAGTGCCGATAAATTTTATTTTTATTTTTTTGGTAATTCCAAGTCGTTACAAATTGGTGTAACTAAGCCTGCTGCGCACTTGATGGTCCACAAGCAAGAACTTTCTGAACCCCAGTCAATAAAATCCTATGATAATTATTGAATTTGGTTGGGGCAACGACTTCCATCCTCAAAAGTCTTGAAGATCGAATTGGCACCCCGACACACACACACACACACACACACCAAAAAAAAAAAAAAAAAAAAAAAAGAAAAGGGAGAAGGATGAAAAAAAGGGGAAAGGGTCACATGACTCTTTGTAGTGGCTTTTGTGCTTGATCAAGATCAAAAATTTTGTTAGAATTAAAGAGAAGAAGATTTCAAGTGTTACAAGTTTTTTATATATAAAAAAAATAATAAGTAATATATAAATAAAATTTATTATTTTAAAATTTTAGATTCAAATATAGTGTCAATTTTATAAATATGTTATTTACCCTTTTTTAAATTGAATGTCTTTGATTTTTGAAAAAATAAAGTAAAAATAGAAAAGAAGTTAACCTATACATCAATTAAGATTTTAGATTTATGGAACAAATTGGAAGGGCTTAAGTTGTGGGACACTGCGGTACTGCTCTTGGAAAGAGATTTCTTTTTATAAGTCCAACCGACCAGCCTTTGTTCCTGATGAGAAGGACTTCTTTTCAAGGCACCCCCCACTGCTCTTTGATAAAATGGTTCAAAGCTGAAGAGTACAAGCAACAGCGTGGGGCACCACTGGCTCCATACAAGACTTCGAACGAACTTCCCTGGAAGGTGATTGCAGTCATCTCGGACTTTGCTAATACACCTTTAATAGTCTTTGATAAACATTGGGTCATCAATGATCTAATTCAACTCCTTCCAAAGCTATTCAAATCCTTTGATTTGATATATTTGTGTGATCGTGATAACCTTTAATGGTATGTCTACTATTCAAATGCTTTGATTAGATATATTTGCTACTTTTGCTTCATTCTTTTGCTCCACACTGGCGTTAATGCCTTTTAACTCAAGAATGGGACCTACGTGTTACATTTGATCCTGGAGGACACGCGATGTCATGCATGCTACAGAAATAAATCAGAGTTGGGCGCATTTGGCTAAATTGTGAAGATGTCATAATAAAACAGAGCATGCAGTACAAAACAAGGAAATGCGATTAGTTGGATTTTCTCCTGAAAATTTGTGAAGAAAGCCTAAGCAATCAGTTGCTAATATCTGCTAAACACGACATTACTTCTACACTGATTGCAAATTATAATTGAATCCTGTCTTGTAGAAATCATAGTTATCAGTTGCCCATACCTTTATTTTCCACGAAAAGGTTTCAAGTCTAAGGTTTTCAAGTTTAGTTCAATAACTTGGCCGTGCACTTATTATACCATTTCAGCACAAAATCTATACGGAAAACGAGGTTCCCTGTGACACTGTGGTCATATTTATTGTATGTATAATTTCAGAAAACAGCCGCTTGATCAAGGATAAGAAAATGCAAACTCTCATGCGCTCTTCTCTCTGTGTTAATGGTCATCTTCCGCTTGCAAGGAATAATTCATTTACTTGTCCTAGAGAATAAAGGCAACCAGCCACCTGATCAAATATGTAAGTCAAAAGGCCATTGAGTTTAATAGCATAAATTTCAGTAGTTAAAAAAAAAAAGAAGAAGAAGAAGAAGAAGAAGAAGAAGTTTTTTTTCTTTTATCTAAATCAGAATATTCTCCCGGGACAAGCACGCGTAGAGAAGAGGAAACTCCAAGAATATGCTGCCTCTTTTGTTGAACAGAAGATAGTTGACACTTAAGACTTAAGGGTACAAAAATGCTAATAAATTTCTTGGTTTTGCTTCAGTCCAAATTGACTAGCTGTGAAGTACAATTAAGGTGACGTCGTGCTGGAGATTTTGAATGAAAAATTTGGAATTCCCAGCTAGAAATCTTTTTTCAGGATTAACGATTGGTTGGCCTGTCTATTTTATATATGGTCAACATTGAGGCAATTTTTAAAAGAGTTTCTTGCCTCGGTTTCACTCCTAAGGTCGATACTTGCAGTTAAGAAATGGAATTGGTACACAAAAGTGGGTGGACTTGGACAAAAGCCTATTATTCATGTAAGAACTGGAATCCCCACAATGAATGTGGTACACAATGATAAGGACTGTAAGTTCGGGATTCAAAATATATGGCAACAGAAGGGCTGCATGTACCATAATTTTGTATGCATAGTCTCACATCTAGGCACCGAATTGAGTCATATTCATACCCCCAAGAAAATTATTTCTTTGGAGCTGTCCTTCTCTGACTGCGTTACCTTTACCTACTTCAAGATATCAATCCTATAGAGGAATTGCAAACCAAAGGAAAGTTGATCAGACCACTATTTTGGATTTTCTTCGTTCAATTCCCTTTCTTTTTTTTTTGGGGGGGGGGGGGGGGGAGAAGAACAAGCCCAAAAAAGCATAAATAAATAAATAAATAACAGAGGATTGAAGAGACCACAGTTGCCATCCCTAGAGATAATGTGCATGCCCAGGGACGAAGTGGGGTCAACATATAAAATCTTGATAAAAATTGTACATTTTATGAATTTAAATAAATATGTGTTATTATGCAGTTATCTCAATCAATTATTATATAGTTATAAGATAGATTAAATTTATGCAAAAATTCTTTAAAATGGAGAGATGCTAAAATAAAATTTTAGAACATAAAAACTCTCTTTAAATTCATCAAAGAGAAAAATACTGGGCTCGAAATTCTCTAACAATTATATATATATATATATATATATATATATATAGTCTCCCGTGCCAATGCTATTAAAATGGGAAATGGTGCAGTCCCTGACGTATCAAACTGGCACTCTTTCTACGCCTAATCATTTTAGCGATCTTAGAATTGACTTACAGGTCCATTCAGATTTCCTTGGTCTTCCCACAATTATTTTTGTTATTAGATTTTATTTCCTTTGTTAATGTGTCACTGACTATCTCTATTTCGAAATTCAATTCCCTCATCTCCACACACAATTTCTCTACTTTCTACTTTCATTTTTTCATTTTACCGCTAGTTATTGTTACTCATCCATTGTGATTCCTAATAATAACAGAGATTCTGTTAAGATTAAGAGTCTCTTTGTTTGTATTTGTAGGAAATGTTTTAACTTAACTCATTTAAAAAGTAAGTCAAATTAACCCATTTTTTTATGTAAGAGAAAATTCAAAATTAAAATGAAAACTAATTGAAATAAATTATATATATATATATATATATTTAAAAATAATAATAAATAAAACAAACACCTATGTTGTGGTCTTGTTGATCATAAATAAATAAAATATTATATCTTTATATAAACGTAATCACTATGATCCACCGGTTCCACACTTCAATCATTAGGTCACCCACGACTTGAAAACCCACTCTCCTGACCGAACCGAAGTAATTTTTATGTTAAAGTGAACATCAGGATAAGGACTCAAATCTACACTAATACGAGTAAGAGACAAATTAAATCGCCGCAAAAATTAGGGTGGTAATTTGGGTTTATTTTTCGTTTCATAGGATTGGGAAATAGTATCGCTAAGGCCTTTGAAAAATTTCCGTTCCGTTCCTATAAAAGCTTCTGTGGCTTCCCCGGCATCTAAACTCCACGTTTATGACTAGGCCAATCGTGGTGCTGGGTCTCAACCATCAGGCCCACTGGCTGCATGGCCCCATCCCTTCTTTGTTTTCTTGTTCAAATGTCTCGTTTTAGTTCCGGTTCCAATATAGCTCAAACGAACAAAGAATGATGGGCTAATGGCAGGGAGGGATATTGGGCCATGGACCCACACCTGTGCAGGACGACCTTAAGGACAAGCTTCTCGTACATGGTGTTTTTATTTTTTTTTCGCTCAAAGGGTTGGTAGATAGTTACATGATTGGCCAATCAGCTAGTGCATTGCACCCTTGGAATGAATCAAATTATGATTATTCCCTCTTGAAAAAGGGGTTTGAGGAGGAGAGAAACAGAACACAAATTGAGAGAACTGCACATAGGAAACAAAAAGAAGAGACAATTGCTGGCATCTCATATAAAAAATGTACAGGTATATTAGTAAAGAAGTCAGTGCAGGTCAAATAGCATCACTGTAAACATGAATAGAATTTTCTATAACCAGTCATCCCGACCAAGTAATGTTCCCTTCCTGTCCTTTTTTACTTTTTACTTTTGTTTTGTTGTCCGGCTTGTCAGACCCAGCAACCAGGCTTTTTAGGGACCGCAAAATTTTAACCGCCTCCCGACTTGAGCGTATTACTCAACCTACATTCACAGTAATTATCGGTTAAGAAAATAACGAACATGACAAAAAGGAACTAAGAGAAAAAGGCATGGCAATCTGTCAACATCAATTCATGAGTTGAGTTATGGCCAAAACAAGATATTGTTGATCTCATATTCCTGCCAGATGGGCAGAACATCAAAATTATCATAGGAACCTTTCTTGTAATTGCTCCAACAGTTGTTAATTTTTCCGGTCTTTCTTTATGTTAGTCTGAGATCGGAATATGTAAATTCCATTTATCTAAATTGAAAGGAAACATTAAGTTTTGAACTCTTCTATATATTTTCTTATCCCAGCAACATATATTATTTTCTTAGGATCTTGAGAATCAATGCTAGCATTTGCATAATTGAACTGTTACGAAACCTACCAATCCAAGCCCTCGAAGAGACCTTCTCCTTTCATGGCAGAAGTTTTAAAAATTGCCCACTGGCGATTCTTAATCTTGTGCAACTCTAGAGCCTCAGTCACCGCAGCATCCTCAAGTGCACCAGGAAGATCCTGCGTAAACCACAGAAAAAATACAAAAGTCAACACAAAAGAAATGAAATCCAGATTTCATAGAGATAAAAGAACATATTTAGCGCCGACAATGCCAGTAAATGCAAGGAAACCCCAAAAGAACTTGATGACCCTTCTCATCCAACTTGCCAATGCACTTATTCGACGGTAAAGTTTGTTCCCACTCCCGGCCACATTAATCTCAAGCAATGGGCAAACATTAAAAAACACAAACCTGCTTGTTTGCAAAGATGAGAACTACAGCACCCCTTAACTCTTCCTCCTGTAGAATGAGAGTGAAATAGATTGGCATGATAAATAGACTGACAGAAATACGTAACTTGGAAAATGCAAGGTTCAAACCAAATGGGGAAGAAACTCATTTTCTTCATTTCTTCAGATAACAAGTGGTGATTCCCGCACACAAAAGTATGTGCAAGGCCCATGCCTGCAGATGCTTACATGTACACATCCATTTCAAAGTCAAAAGGAACCAGACACAAATTTTGATCCAGAAGAAGGGTCTATATGTTCACTAACTTCAATGCTGACAGGTCATCCTACTTTTAATGTCCCAATCATAAGATTACAGATGCAAAATTGTTAAAAGAATAGCAGCTGGTAAGAGATTTTGGAATGCCCATCCCCATCCCTACATGCATACTGGAAAGAGATTATCTACCATTAAATGTATATTTGCAGCCAATGAGATTATCTTTGTATTTTGGTGATGCACGATGGTTTAAAGCAGTAGTTATGATCAGATAAATGCTAATTTCCAAACATAAACCAGAGAAGGACACCTCCAGGATTGCATGAAACTCTTCTTTAGCTATCACCAGCCTATCAGTGTCACTGGAATCAACAACATAAATTATGGCTTGTGTGTTGGGAAAATAACATCTCCAATATGGCCTGTCCAATGAGATCAAAAGAGTTAACAAGTTTGCACCATTGGTGAATTAGTTTGAGTGCTTGATTCTAAGACAATAACAGAACCGATACATAAAAATGTCTAGCCAGAGATTCAGAATTTGTAATTCTTAGATGTACAACGAAACTAATATTACCATCAATCCCTTTACCAACATTGATACAAAACTTGTCAGTCACTTACAAAATACCCATTTATCAACTTCTATAAGATCTGGACAAAATAAAATTCAACTATTTGAATTGACTCCTACTCAGCTAAGTAAGTGTTCTTCTGATAAAAGTGATTGGTAGGTCCATAAGCATTCAAAAAATTAGAACTGCCGGTTCCCCTTCATTTTAAAGTAACATGATGTAAAACCAAATAGTTAATTATTGCAAGTAGTTCCTGCGGAACTCCCTTTTAAAAACAGAGAGCATATCTCAATAGTGGGGGAAAAAATCCATGAGATACCTGATACTTGTTTGTCCACCTGTATCAACAAACAACACAAAACAACATCAAGACAAGGAAATGGGAAAGCAAGACAAATCACAATTGACAGCAATTCTTCCATGCAGTTCATATGTTTGAGACATTATTAGCAGAGCCTAGTGCTTGGAAGCACCCAAAGATTCTAATTTTGGCTTTATATGCTCTCTTTACCAAACTTTTTGGGTATTTCCATTAGAACATAAGGCCTTGCCAATCCAATCTAATCAAACACTATCCTTACAATTATAAACCTGAAAACCCCCTTCACACTTTATACCATCAGCCGAATAGGAAACTCTTCAAAAATTCAAACAAACCTCCGAATTAAAGCTCAAATAATTTTCCCAACAACCAAACCTTGCTCTGGATGAGGCATTTTCATGTTACCTTTTCTATTGGACCTACCAATGTAATTGTTGTAGATAAATTCATCAAACATGTTCAAATCTTATTGCTAGTCAGCCGACCCTGCTACATTTCCACAGTATTTGGTTGACCGAAGACTGTCGTGCAGCAGTGTGACTTTGTAGTTTTTGAGACACCCAGTTTTACTTTTAGCAGCAACCAAAGGCTTTTGTGCAGCCAAATTCTTTGTTTCTCTTAAATGCCCACAGAAAATGACATCCTTCATGTCAAAAAGGTCAGCCCACCACAGCACTTGATTTTCTTAGGTATAATGAAGGTCTGTTATAAGCACACTCCTAAACTGTACTACTCCCATCACAAATCTGAAACCACAAAAACAAAAAAGTGCATTTGTGCACTTACAGTCACATTTTACTCCTTACTTTCCATTAAGTCATCACATCTATATTTCATGTTTTTATTAGCAGCTAAGAACAAAAAATGTCCTTTCCACTGCATTTATACCATATTTTTTTGCAGTCTTTGATTGACAAGGATCAGACTAGATCAATGTAGTAAAAGGATTTATATATTCACTGGACAGCCTAAACCCCAACATGGAAACAGCAGATATGCGTAGAATCATCCACCCATTAAGCCCACAGAGCAATGTTTATAAACAAAAGGATAAGCATGTAGTTCCCCCTTAACTTGCTGGTGAGTGGTGACAAGAAGAGCTGCTGCTTCATGAACTTCTAAGTTAGTTTAGTCTACTTGTAAGTTGTAACTTGCAAGCAATCAGTAGCAAGTAAAGAAAAATAAATAAATATCAAAGAAAAATTAATCAACAATAAGCTTGTAATTACTAATGAAGGATAAAGGTCAAAGGAAATGAATGGGCATACCAAGATCCCAAACTTGGAATTTGATGTTGTTGTACTTCATTGTCTCAACATTAAATCCAATTGCTACACCAGAAGCAAATGAGTGAATTAGGATTCTCTGAACATAACTCAGAATCCTAAATGCAGATTAAGTTATTAGTTATTCGTTTAACTTAGTTATCAAAGAATAAACCCTCAATACAACCGAAAGGCAAAGCAGTTTGAGTTCTCAAACAAACCACGAAACAAAACCAAATATGTAACCGGGTCCAATTCTCTCACTTTCCATGTTAATTTCTCCCAGTGAACAACAAACAACAAACACAAGCCAAAGCAAAAATAACAGAGAAGGAATACCAACTTGGAATGGTGGATACAACTTCACCCATCTGAAGCCGATCTGCAACAAAACCAATGTCAAAACACCAACAAAATCAAAATTTACCAAGAACCCATTATTAAAAAACGCAAAACAAGAAAAGGGTTGTCCTTAGAAACGACAAGGAACAGGAGAACATACATAGAATCGTGGTTTTGCCGGCATTGTCGAGCCCGAGTACGAGGATCCTAGCCTCCTTATTCCCGAAAAGCGAAGAGAACATTCTAGTAAACAATATACCCATCTTGCCTATACCAAGATAAACGGAGAATATTCCCTCAGCGCATTAATGAAAGAACAGATCAAAGAATTTGGGTTCAGATCTGCCGAGCGGAGCAGCCCCTTTTCCTCTCTGCAAAATAATAACAACAATAATAATAAGGAACCTCTGCGCCAACTAACAAATCCTAATTTGATAGTAAAACATTGGAGTGAACTGTTACTGAGAGTTGAGGGACGTGCCTGAATAATAGAGAAGGAGAGGGTCTACCGGCCAAAGATGTGGGGATTTCTGGGGTGGTTACGGGAATTCCGAGAAACAGAGGGGGGCGAAAATTAATTAGCAGATAATAGCATTCCCGAGTCACGTAGAAACAGAGTGTTCGTTTCTGGCGTGCCTTCTCCTTGTATTTTATTGGTTCTGAAGTGAAAACGGAACGGAGAGGCAAAGGGATGGAAGCAACGCCGCAAGGTTCAGGTAAGGAAGGCGAGGGATTCCATCTCTGGTGCTGACGGGTGCAGATTGATTATCTTGGATTTTGCCACGTCATCTACGCCAGTGGGGCCGTGTGTTGAAGTGGCAAAATCACAAGGTTAATAATGTTGATCATCAGCTAAAAGTGTTTACTAATGCTTAAAATTAATAATAAATAAACGAGCTGCTTCTCGGAACGGAACGGATGTATGTTCTTTTCTTCTTATCAATTTAGGAAGAGTTTGTTTTTACAACTCAGAATCTGTATCTTGTAATAATATATATAATAACGTTATAGAAGGATGGATAGAATCGCCTAATACCGTTTTAGTCACCAACACTGTTCAAATAGTTTCATTTTCAGTGAGGTGAATGCAACACTGTTCAGAGTTTGTTAAGTTCCGACTGAGGGTTCCTCTATTTTCTACCGTTACAGGTGCTTGCATCAATAAATAATCCAAAACTGCACCAACCTCAAATGAAAGAATACACTGATTGGAAGGGAGGGGGGGGGGGAGGAGGGGGACATCCTCATAGTACCATATAAAATCCACCTTCTCTCACACATTATACAAGAAGCCATCGGTGACAGTAGTCCCAATATAGTATAGTAAAAGGACGTCCCATTGTTCTACTCCACATGTTACAGCAACACAAATTCTAGAATGAAGCCAATCTATATCAAATCTTCCCAAGTTGTAGAAAACCAATCCTAACCCTCTCTCTCTCTCTCTCTCTCTCTCTCTCAAATACACACAAACACCCCACCCTACCCCCAAATGCATACGCAAACAGCCCCAAGAAGGGTAGACTAATCTTAAAAAGTATTGGAGATATACGTGCAAGGAAAAATAAACAAGTAAATTTAATTAATCACCTAGAAGGCCATATTTTCTCAAGAAATTAGCTGCTGTTGCTGCATTCCAGTCATATCTACAAAAGTCATACCATATGTAAGGTTAGAAGCATACTGGTGCTTTGTAGGCTCTTGTGGCTTTGGTTCAATTAGCAAAGTACCTGAGATAGAGGAAGCAAAAAAGTCAAATCCATTCTGGAATTTGTGATTTGTGCAAGCTACAAAATGCATGGTGAAATGCCTACAAAATATCTCAAGGATAAAGAATGAAGAGGATTAACAAACACGCTTCATTTTATGTGTCCAAATTCATTCACTTCGACCATTGATTTTCAGACTACAAAATGAGGGCAATAGTACTGTTGAATCCAATCTTTTTCTTGTAGGCAACGGCAGCTTCACAAAACCTTGCCTGCCAATCAATAAAGAACAGATTTGTCACAACAGGGGACTGGGCACTAACAATAACCAAAAGAAAGCACTCAGGATATTTAATCATTTCAGCCAGCTCATACAGCAAAACTGTTCAGACAGAGACAAATTCAATGACCATACCAAATGATTAAGCTCTCTTTCCATATCTGTATTCAAAAGAGACCGGTAACCTTCACGACCACCCCATAAGACATAAATTTCTGCACTCAGGTAATGAGTAACCTGTTTATTTTGTCACACTTGTGATTAGCAGATATTGGTTATCGATAATGCAGGCTACATCAGCAAAATAATCCATTTTCTCATGACTGCAATGCAGCCTCACACCTCCATTGCTTTCTTAACTTGAGCTGCAGCATATGCATATACGTGAACTCAGGACAGAGACACAAGGAACCAAAAGTACAGAGCATATCTACATCATCTGACTTTATAACCAGCAGAAATTATAAATTGAGGATGTGTTACCTTGTGGCAGCACCATGCATGTAATGATGATGAAAAAACAACTGAGCTGTACTCCACAGAGGACGGATCTTGGTTCCCTGCATAGTCATGTGATCAAGTAACCTAAGAATACAGGAGTGGATTAGTGATATGAATAAAGTGCTGAGTACATTCGTCTCCTGGTTACAGGACTGCATAGCAGGTGATGGTGGGTATGCGCAGACTGCAACCGAAGTTGAACATATCAGCAATATCTTAAAAAAGGTATGCAGGACACTTAACCTAGCTAAGAGCTTATGGTTTCCCCAAGAATACTGAAGGAATATTCTGGGCCTAAGTACAAAGAAAAGAGATGCATTCTGCAAGTTCAATAGGTTATTTTGGTCTTCCTTCTTTCTTCCATTTTTTGGACAAAATTTACCAGCTTCACAAGCATTAGCAACATTAAGTGTCCAGGAGAGCTAATAGGTAGATATTTCTAAACCAATTTGTCAAACTATTTGTGAAAAAGATCATTCAGTGGCCATCTTGAGCAGCTATAATCAGCAAAAATTTCATGATCAACCACCTGCAAACATGTTTACTGTTTTAGTCTGGACCTTGGCTGTGTTTTGGGGCAAGAATACATCATTTGCTAACTGGGTATGCACACCTGCCTCTTTCCTCAAAATGTACTTGATTCACAAGCATGATAAGAGACAACTAAGGATGTTGATGTGTATGTAATGTAATCGTCTCACCTAGCAGCTTATGAGATATATGTAGACCATTGATATAATGCTAAGCAAGTGCAAGATGCATAAGCCTGGTTGAACACACTGGATTAAGACATAATACTAGCAATACCTGGAGACAAGAGGTTAAATCTCTACTCTACTTCACTAATTGTTCATTAAGTTTGTTTGGGGGGAGGGGATGGATACCTGAAGCTCTTTAGCAAGGGCCATAATTTCATCCAAATATGCATTTGTTTCATGTCA
The DNA here is from genome assembly GCA_021464305.1 of Kandelia obovata. NCBI lineage: Eukaryota > Viridiplantae > Streptophyta > Magnoliopsida > Malpighiales > Rhizophoraceae > Kandelia > Kandelia obovata. The sequence continues at coordinate 1,371,365 of CM038481.1, forward strand.
TATATATGAAAAGACCGTAACTATTACTACAGAATGCACACTTACAATTACAGCTGCAATGTAGTTTGCTTGGCATGATCTAGCACTACTTAATGCTTGAAAATTGACCCACCTCCAAAGTCTTCCCTTCAGGTGCTATGTCCCTGTCGTGGAAACACCATCTATCAACTCCAAGTTTGTCCATAAACACAAAGTTGGCCCTCACTGCAATATTATCAATCAAAAGGAAAACATGTATCAGTGCCACACTGCCTTTGCAACCCACTTAATAAGAATTACAGAGATTCCATTACAGTGCCAATATTTTACCAACAGGTAAGATTTCAGGCCCCACAATGGATGAGAGATGAAAAGCAACGACCGGATAGAATCAATTAAGATTAAAAAATGAAAATCCAACAGAATTTTGTAGATGGTTAAAAAAAAAAAAAAACTATAACAGCTTGACTAAATAAGGTCTAGACAGACGCCATATAAAATGGCTCTACCTCATACTTAATTTTGGGAATTCCAGGGAAGAATTCCCCTTCCCATTCTCCTGAATCACTGCATTTGCCACCAATATCGGGAGGGCAAGTTGGTGGACCCGCAGCAATCTGCATGTAAATGAATAAAACTGAAACTAAGCTATAAAAACATGGCTGGAAAGTAAGTCTGAATTTTCTACTAAACAAATATTGGCGTAAGGAACCTGGGTTTTGGTTTTTCTTGCTTGTTTGCAAGAAATATGCAGTTTTCTATCAAAGCAAAGAATGAAAGAAAGAAACCTTAAATTTCAGGGAACAAACAACAAAAGACCAAAGCAAGAATACAACACCAACATCACAAACATGGCTTCGCTGTCATAAATATCTACCCGCCCACTGTCCATATCATGGTAATATTTTTTTTAAAAAAAATGTTTTGAATCAAAGAATCAAAATCCATGGGATTTTCCTCTTGAGGGTTTGGAGTGTGGAGAAGAACAAGAAAAAAGGGTAATTAAATAAAAGATCAAAAGAAAAGAAAACATAAGAAAAACAGGAAGAGAGCAAAAAAAAAAAAAAAAAAAGATAGGAAGAAGATTGATTTACATATGAATATGTTGCACTGTACTTAGAAACACAAACAGGAAAAGAAGTGTTTCTTCAATAAGTACTCACTCACCCTGAGCCACTTTGAAGTTTGAAGGACTTGACCGTTGTGATATTTTTTACTTTTTCCCCCTCTCCCCCCCCCACCCTTAGAATTTAGAATCAAAGATTACAGATTGAATGGGCTACTGGACATGGCAGGAGATTTTGTTACATGGTAAACTATATTTTATTTTTATTTTGATTTTTTTTTAATAATTAAAAACAAAGACATCTTAAAGATGTTAGTCATTTTCTCTATTTTGGTTGAACTTCTTTGTAAAAAAATATTTATTATCTAATTAATAATTATTATTTTTCATGTTTGATTACAATATATAAAATTTAAAACTTAACAATACATCTTTTTTCATTCTCATAAAGTCATTAGATATTAGATATTAGATTTTGATTATAAAAATATACTTCTTTTTTGTCAAATATATATATACTTTATTTTATTTGGATTCCTTGAATAGTAATTCGCGTAACAATCGCTAGGAAAAGCAGGAAGAATAAAAGAAAAAAGAAAAGAAAAGAAAAGAAGGCTGGGCCTTCTTTTATGATGGGTGGGCTTTTGTGATAGCAGCCGAATGTAGCACAAAACTTGGTTATTTATTGGGCTTTTAGGCCTGGGTTTTCTGAGCCTTTCGCTATTGTTGAGATATTGAAGTTGGACTACCCGTACAGGCCCACATAAGTCGAGCCGATCCATGGTCCTGAATCGATCCACATGAAATGAAACTCGTTAGCACTAGTTTTGAGAGAATATTTCCATGGAATTGAGGTGGCTGGCACCCCAAATCAAGCTCAAATTGGCATATACAACATTTTCCAATCCCAGATCTTATCTGATATTTCTACATTTAATTTTTATACCTCCCATGTAAATTGCAACTGGTAGAGTATATATATATATATATATATATTACAGATATAAAATTTAGCCCAGTCTTCTTAATGACTTTTTGTTATGGGTTTGATTAGATGAACAAGGGGAACAAAACGGGAGTGGGATGGCCAGATATGGCAACGAAGATGGGTCCCCAGAGATATATATATATATATATTTTAAATTTAAATTTTTCTATTAAAATTTAGTAGATGTGTAAAAACAATTAAATATGCAATAAGACTAATGAAATATGTAATAAGTTGTTAATTACATTTGTTAATAATTTATTACACATTTTATCAAATCTATTGTACATTCAATCGATTTTGATGTACAACTAATTTTTTTTTTTTAGAATTTCTTATATATCTCTTGACTTTAAAAAAATAAAATTAAATTCCTTATCCAAATTTAATAGATATATAGCGAGATTCATTAAATGTATAATAAGACCGATAAAATTTTTAATGAGTCTACAATTGAATTATTTTTTTTATTATAAGTTATATAAGTTTATATATATATATATAGTTAATTTTATTGTGCATTTGATCATTTTTAAGAAAAATTTCAAATTTGTTGACAAAAGAAAAAAGCCAAAAAGATTACAATTAAAAATATGTATTTAATAATTATGATAATATAAAGTAAAATATATCACGTTAATAATCTTTAGGAATCAATTTAAATGGAGGGCCTTATTTATTTGGCGGTTTTGTTTCTTCCTGACTTGATGGATGATGAGTAGACCAACTAGTTTAGTTTAGCAAACGAGCATGTGATATTGTAAGAAACCAAAACCAAGGCATGATCTACGAGGGTGTCAAGGGACTCGTTGAGATAATTACTAAGGCAGAGATACATTACACTCAACGACACACCCCAATTGCAGAACCAAGGCATGCTTTCACGAAACATGCTCTGCACTCCATGACCACATGCGGAAACCTTCTTTAAGCTATTGATTATTTGCTAAACTAGAACTTATAGAATCAATTTATTTTGAACATTTCGGTTCCTTCCACGCAATCATAATATCCTCGTCACTTCCAAGAAAAGATCGTCAACATGCAAAGCCAATAACGAAGAAGAAGAAGAAGAAGAAGAAGAAGAAGAAGAAGGGTAATCCTATTTTTTCCCATTTGTGACATCTCAATTATTGTCCACATACTTATTCTACAAAGAATAATAATAATAATAATAATAAAACTCCCACCTACTGAACGAACCAACGTGAGGATACACATCTGCCAAACTCAGTGCAAAAGAAGTTGTTGAACTCTATGTCTGTCGTTCGTTGACAAGGGAAATCAAAATATCCGCACTTGAAATGGCATGATACGATGCCGATTTCCTCGAAAAAGAAAATTTCTCCACAAGCGTATGATCTCAAACTTCAGCGTAATTTCATTGACAACAGCAGGATAGACAATATGGAACCTACCAATATCAGTTGCTTTAGATAGTCCGTCTCTTTATTTGTTGAATCAATTGTTTGATTTTCTAGCAAGAACATATTCGAAATAGTTGCGGACCCAAAATCGTAGGAGATAAATTACCAAAATTAATCCCCCAACTTTTTAAAATTTTCAAATTCAACTCATACTAAAACAATTAAAGCTTTTTTTTTAAAAAAAAAATTATTTGCTAAATTCTTGTTTGAATTAAACGGATTCCTATTCTTATTATATTATACTTTTCGTTTTATCTGGGCCACATGATAAAAACATCATGATTTGTTTTTCTATCCTTCGTTTTCATTGACTCGGTAATGATATGGACAACAAGAAACCCTTTTTTTTTTTTCATTTCTTTTCTTTTTTTGTTGGTGCATGCTTAAGAGATAATGCTAGTTAAAAGTAGTAGTGGTCATTGTCACCTTTAAGTGGAGAACATGTTTCCTAAGGGCGTTTTCCATGGCAAAGTTGTGAATGTATCTTTGTTTGTTGTAGACCTTTTTTCTTTATTTTTTTTTATTCTTTTGGTTCTACACCAAATTTAAGCAAATTAATCATGGCACCTGTGCTACTGTTGAAATAATGTACTGGGATTTTTTACGTGGGCAAATCAACCTCGGCTCATTTAGCCTTTTCTTCTTCTTCTTCTTCTTCTTCTTCTTCTTCTTCTTTTAAATCCTGCATTCTCAATTATGTGTGGATCTCCGTATACCTATTAATTTGGCATGCAGGACTGAATAATATTTTAACTGAATTAATTGATCAGTACATCAATTTTTCAATAAACAATATCTTAGTTAATATCCTACACATGGATTTTGGGAGCAGTATTTCACTGTAACAGCCTCGACTTCATTTTTTACCCCCTTCTCTTTTTTTTTTTTTTCAATCGTTTTGTTTCTAATCAAAACCAGAAAGGTTTTTTTTTTTTACCCTAACAAAATTTTAACCCCTTTCACCTCCCGATTCCTCTCTTTTTTTTTTTTTTTTTTTTTTTTGTATTTTATAACAAATTAAATTTACTTTTTCAAAAAACAAAGGAGCTAGCCAAACACTTGCCTGATACCCACTCCCTAACTTTCGAGTTGGTGCAATAACGTGGATTCAACAACTCTTTGGTTGGTTAAAAGTGGAACTAACACATTTTTATAAAAAAAAAAACAAAAAGGAAACTATATATGTCGAGCGAAAACTAAGAAAAAGAGTATTTTCTGCTGTAATGTTCGACACAATAGTCTAATAACTTGTTGCCGAGAGTGTTGTATGCGCTCTCTAAATATTATAAATTACAAGGTGTCTTTCTATTTAAGTGATGTAAAATTTTATTTTTTTGATATACTTTTTAAATATTATAACGAATTTGATGTTTTTTTTTTTATAAGAAATAGATAAAAAAAAAAAGGGAAAACAAAAAGTTCCGTCATCTTTAAAGCCAATTAACGACGTAGATAGATGACATTCAACCACCGGTCAGGAGAATAACATGACAACTTCATAAATGGGATGGGCATCAAACAGATAAAACTTTTCAACAAGCTGGGGCTATTTCGCTATCATCATAATATATCTATTACTGAATTTTTGTCTTTTCGCTAAATGATAACAACTTGGAAGATATCATCGCACTGAAAAGTTTTCTTGTTTTCCATTTGAGATGAATATTCTTGTTATGTCTTGGACTCCTCGCTCAAGAAATTGAGTTAAGACCGAAGACCTACATCTTTGTTTCCAATGTTTTTTTTCATTCATATTGTTTCCAATTAATTTTGTTTATTTTAATCTACACTCTTCGATTTCTTTTTATTGACGGCCCGCTTGGTTTTCGGATTCGCTTGGAATAAAAAACTCTTTTGTGTCATTTTTTAGGCTAGGGAACAGTAATAGAGACATTAGAGCTGATGACATTTGGTTTGCCCCCCGGCCACATGTCACTGTAATTGGAGGTGGCAAGAGCCGTGCCGAGTTGAACAATGATATAAATTCTGAACCGAAATGACTGAAATTTAATTAATTTAATATTTAAATAATTGAACACAAAATTTTTAAATATTTAAGATTTAACAAATTTAAAATTTGGTTCGTTAAAAAATTATCTAAAACTCAAAATATACCAATATCTCAAAAATAATTCGGGTTGAATTTGACTCAACCCGTTTGTTTACAATCTCTACACGTAATGATATCTGGTCCACATGAAATGTAAGGTAAGATATAAAATACATTTTGAACAAATTCTTTTGTCACTTGCAGCTTGTAAGTTACCAAGAGTCCTTAGTTACATATGTGAAACAAGCAACCTTCGGACAACTAGGCATCTGGTGTGATATGCCCATTTCCCTAATATCATATCAACATTAATTCACACTTGTCATGATCTCCAATAACTGTTAAGGTCCTACGATTTTTTTTTTTTTTTTTTTTTTTTTTTGGGGAACTGGGTTTTAAACGTGAATAAAAAAAAAAACCCCCCCCCCCCCCCCCCCCCCCCCCGAAAAAAAATAATATAGAGGCTAATTAACGTGAGGAATTTGAATCCAGAATCACTCTGTCTCTGCACGTTTCTTATAATACAAGATACTACTTGTGCCTTGGGAATACAAGCAAGGGCGTGGTTTGAATAATTAATGGAAAAGTTTGAACATGGCGATGTGAAACGTATATCCACATGCTATTATACATTATTTGGGAAATGGAGGAATTGGGCAAATTTCTCACCACATCCAATCACGTGCCAACCTACCTCCTTCTACTTTCCTTCAATTTACTTCTTGGCGGCCAATTTAATTGTTCCACTCAAAATTCCCATAAGTTTTCAAATTTAATTTGATAGATGTCAATATCATTATTATCGAGGGTCAATTAATGTCCATAGAATTGGGGTAGAGACTTATAGCTCACACTGAATGCTTCTCCCCGATTACCATGCGCTTCTCATCTTTTCCACGAATGATGGGTCACAATTAGCTGCGATTGATTCGAGAAATAGCAAAAGAAACCAGTCCGAACACTGTCCAATGCATCTCTAATGGCGATACAGCAAACCATTTTCTTCTGTCTCTCGTTTATTAGTCGTGGAATATTGCCCCATTGTGGAATAGATTATTCGTCAGCTTTTAATTGCCTAGTGAATGTTAGACCACAAAAAAAGAAAAAAAAAAAGGAGATTTGAAAATTTTGCATGTACGACAACCAACAACAAATGTTTATGGAATTGAAATATGTTATTATTTAATAAATAATTTATTTTTTATTGTTATCTTATAATTTAAGTTTTTAAGTTAATTGTTTACTTTCAATCGATATCAATAATTGAGAGATGATAAATTCAAATATTTGTTTACAATTCAACGAAATGAAGGGATATATATTAAAATTAAATATGTAATTTATTCAATAATTTTAAATTTTGAATCAAGTAATTTATTTGAAAAACCAAGTTTTCAATTCAACTTGTAAAGGATAACATGATGCCAAGCTGGGTTTAGGGCAAATCACTCCTCAAATTTTCTTTGCAGCTTGGTTGGGTTAGTCTGCGTCAAGGTCTGTTATATTGTCTTTTAAAATAATAATAACAATTGGATTCGTTTGCATGATTTCCGTGGACCGATCAAAAACCAATATTTAAATTGTTTTCAATGCCGCATATAATGTTAGGGAGACAACTAATGCAATTGGATTCAAAATCGTTTTCACGTGCAAAAGCATACAAATATGTGAAACACTTCCAATGCAGACTGTGTACTGCCACAGTGTGTGCAACCGAATGCTGAACACTGCTCTCTGAACTGAGGCATGGAAACCATCTAACTCAACATTTTAGGTTGCTCACAATGCTTTTAACTACTATCCTCGACATCAGCTGTCGATTTTGACTTCCCCACCCAACACCAGGGTCAATCGCACATGATAATACGTGCGTCGTGACGCTGGTAGGTCCCCTGGCAATAAAGCCAGTCGTCTTTACCGACATGGCTCCCATCAACCCCATTGACATTTCGTAACAGGCAGCAAAGAGAGTAAATATTTCATGAGTTTCACGAACAACATCAACTTATTGCATTCCAAATCTAGACATTTATTAAATTATTATAATTGTATAATAAATATTTTTAATTTTTATTATTAATTTAAATTATGTATTTAAAGACTAAAAAAAAATGTTGTTAATAATTATGATAATATAACATTTGAGTTTAGATTCGTTGAAATTATACTAATTTTTTCATAAATATATATAAAGGCGATCTCTGTGTAATTTCCCTTAGTGGCATCCTCGTGAGAAAGATTCGAATTTCTTGACTAAATCTCTGTATAAATTATTAGCTAGTTGTACTATGTAGAGAGAGAGAGAGAGAAAAAAAAAAAACCCCACGTGAAAGAAAAAGCTAGCTTGATTTATTAATGTGGGGTGGCAATATTGCAGGGTAACTTATGTGTAATGAGTTTTTGCACTCACAAAATGTTACATTTCTTTGATCAATAACTCAAATATTATATGAACAATAATGGAAATAAGATACTGGTCCAGGATGTCAGGAGATAGTTTGTGCAAATAATTAGGTATATATTGTAGAAAATTGTCATCTACTGCCAAATAGATATATTTAAATTGTTTATCGAGGAGTTTTTTTGAAAGAGTTTCAAAATAAAGTTGTCATAGACCCGTTTGCATTATTATTCACATTCTGTATTCCATAATGAAATTGTTGAAGAAAATCATACCCCAGATATGATTGTGGGCACCTCAAAGCCTGCCAAGGGTGCTTCTTGTTTGGTGCCATGTAGACCCTGGCCGTGACAATGACAGCCAACTTCCATTCAGAACACAATCACCAACTAGCCAACCAAGCAAATGGTCCATCCTCCCTTCCTTACATATACAAAAGTATTTTAAGTCATGGCTTGAATCTCTCCTGCCTATATTTGCACATATGCACTTGATTATTACGTATCTAATATGGCTATCAAAGTGTGATTCTCGTAATCGGCCCACCCAAATCCTTAAAAACAGAAAACTAGAGCCACAAACATGGCGGTTGAGAGAGAGAAGCACGAGACTTACCTTCCAAAGTTGAAGTAACATTTTCGATCTCTTGGACAGCATGGAAGCAAAGCACGTATAAAGAACAATCACCAGGAGTGTAGCCAAAGAAAACCGGGATCAGAGAGGTTCAAATTAAGCAAAAAGGTGCTTGATCAGGCACACTAACTCTTGCAAAGCATACAAGCAGAGAAGAAGATAAATGGGATTTTCGCAACAGATTGGCAAGTACCAGATAGGCAGGACAATTGGGGAGGGAACGTTTGCCAAGGTTAAGCTGGCTATAGACACCACCAATGGCCAATACGTCGCCATAAAGATAATTGACAAGAAAATGGTCATGGAGAGTAATCTCAAATATCAGGTGATGAATTCGTCTGTTTCCGTCATTCTTCTGTCTCTTTTTTCTTGACGAATTGATCTTGGTTGGAACGACATCGAAATGTGAGATGTTCAGACAATGATTTCAGGTGCAAAGGGAGATCAGAACCATGAAATTGTTACATCACCCCTACATAGTTCGGATACAGGAGGTGGGTCTATCTGTTCTGCTTGTTTGGAGTTGGGTGATTTTTGGTTAGTTGGGCATGCCTCCTTGCAGAAAAATTAAACAAAACACATATTGGATAATAGATATGATATTTCCACAACAGGTTATTGGCAGCAAGACGAAGATTTACATAGTAATGGAATACATAGCAGGTGGTCAACTGTCAGACAAGTTGGTAAGCATTTTCTGCAATTTCTTGGGCAGATCCAAAAATAGCTTCTTTCAAGACGTCCCCTTCTTTCTGTAGAAATTTCTAATCATTATTTGTCCTTTTATACAGTCTTATTCAAAGAAATTGGATGAATCAGAGGCCAGAAAGCTCTTCCAGCAGTTGATCGATGCAGTGGATTATTGCCATAACAGAGGGGTTTATCACAGAGACCTCAAGGTCAATGAAACCGAATAATCACGATATGAGATAGTTGATAAGCCCGGATCCTTCTTCCTTTTTTTTTTCCCCCAAAAAATTGCAAGTGGATAACAAAATTTTAAGTAGACTCGAGACTCAACTGTCAAAACTAGGATCTGTTAAGGTAGTTCATATCTCATTTATGCATTGTCCCCTTAAATATTCCATGACTGAAGCCATCAACTTGATAGGTGAGCTCCAAGAGAATCGAAATTTGATAAAAAGAAAAAGAAAAAAAGATTTGTCAGTCATTGCAGCATTTCCCATTTTTATTTGGACTCGAGCAAACTAACAAGGGTCTTGTTGTTTACAGCCAGAAAACTTGCTTTTGGATGGTAAAGGAAATGCAAAAGTCTCCGACTTTGGACTAAGTGCATTGAAAAAGGTAGTGAAAAAAGCTCTTAATGATCTTTCCATAAAATCTTTTTTTGTTTGTTTGTCTTTTGTTATTGGGTGAATCAAGTTTTTGAAAATTTGCAATGACATTGAGTGACAATCTGAATGGCAGCCTGGTGGCATCCTAACCACAGCCTGTGGCTCTCCATGCTATGTAGCACCCGAGGTAGGAAGCAACTTTTCATGTTTTTTCTTCCATTTCTCATAACTCATTTCCAGCTTGTAAAAGAGCAGAAAAAGCATATGAAGGGACATTTCTGTAGTTAAGAATTGGTGGTTTCAAGTTATACTTATTTAGCTTTGAATTCACTGGAACGCAATGGAAAAATTTATGAAGTAAAATGATTATCCCTATTATGTTGTTCTGGCCTAATGACATTCCTTTGGAGAGAGATGTGTCGGGTCTATGAGAATGGTTCTTGGGTGAATCTAAATATCTAATTCACCGTGTGACCATGAATCCAACAAAATAAAACTTTTTCAGAACCCATAACATTTCTATGGGGTAGGGGACAGAGGGAGATATAATGAACTTCTGTTCTGAATCAATATCTTAGAGGGTTATTGATTTTCTATGGAACAGTTGCTTGCAAATAAGGGTTATGATGGAGCAGCTGCAGATGTTTGGTCATGTGGAGTCATCCTCTTTGAGCTACTCGCTGGTTATCTACCATTTGACAATCGTAACCTTATGGTCCTGTACAGGAAGGTGTGTTTCAATGGTAGCTGATCAAGTATTTGACTGAATCAACATAAAGACGGAGAAAAAGTTGCAATTAATTCACTTTTTTTATTTTTTCTCCACAAAGATATCTAGAGCAGAATACTCGTGTCCAAAGTGGATTACAGAGAATCAGAGAAAACTAATCTCAAGGATGCTTGATCCAAATTCTAAGAGGGTATGGCTACAAACAACTTCTATGCCCTAAAAAATTCCTGCGAATAGAGCACAGAAGGGAATAATGTACTAATTTTCCATTGCAGCGCATAACGATACCAGAGATCATGGAAGATAGCTGGTTCAAGACCAATTATGTGCCTTCCTGTGCATACGAGTGTGATGATAAAATCTATTTGGATGATGTTAATGCCGCTTTCGATGGAATTGAGGTAGCACTTATTGCTAGTAAAAAGATTCCCGGTTGCTTTCTTTAGCTTGAAATGTTGAAATTCTAAGCAGGAAAATGCAGCAGAGACAACTATCCGAAAATCCTCAAGTTTCATAAATGCTTTTCAATTGATAGCAATGTCACAAGACCTGGATTTATCGGGTCTATTTGAAGACCATGTAAGTCTGAAATCTGACCTTAAGTCTACTTTTCCTGTAAGCTTCCTTGCTGCAAATGCAAGTCTTTAACCAATCTGCCCTTGCCCAGGAAGCCAATAAGCAGAAGATGAAGCTAGGATCCAAGCACACAGTTGATGAAACAATAAAGAAGATAGAAGCTGCTGCGATGGATGTAAGTCTCTCGGTGGAAAGGATGAAAAACTTCAAGGTAAAATTTGGTTAGATTTTCATTTTTCTCCAAATTAGAACCTCCCATTACAGAATCCCATGTCTAAGAAGCTACATAGCAGGTGAAAATGCATCCGAAAGGAAAGTCGATTAGATGTACGAGATCACATTTTGACCTATCGGCAGAGGTAACAAATTGCATACACTCTTATTGCGAAAGTGGTCTACCATCAAAGGGACTAATTACCCTTTGACTAATTGCAGGTAATTGAAGTTGCTCCTGCCAATTGTGTGATTGAAATATCAAAATCTGCGGGAGAGCTGGGGGTGTACAACAATGTATGCTGACTTGTTTAGCTACAAAAGGAAAAGTTTTGTTACATTGGTAGATTAATGGCTGGTACTAAACTTGTGTACCCTTTTGTTCATAAAAGTTCTGCAGAAGTTTATCCGGTTTGCTGGTGGGAGAGGCGGGCACACCAATGAAACTAGCAGAGTCCGAAGAAGCAAGCATCGATAGCGATAATATCAAGGAAGCTGAGAGGTAATGTAATAATCCATATTAACTCAAGAGGACCGCAAAACCATTGACACATCTGGCTCATTGGTGTTATTCAATTATGCAGCTCCGAAGATGTAGGAAGAGAAAAGAACAATGATATTCAATTTATTGCTCACGAAAATAAACTTCCAGCCGTTTCATGACAAGAAAAGTTCACTGAAGGGTCACTAACGATAAAGCTTGATATACCTCACACTGAGCGAGCCGAAATTCGTCTACCGATAAGAGAAGATCTCTGATGTTATAAGCCCTTTCACTTGCTTTTTGTGCAATTGTTTGTTCTTTTTGTATTTGCGAATCTTCTTCTTCCCCTTTGCACTGTAATATCAGACTGCAAGATGTAATCAAAAGTCAGAATTCTGCAGAAGTTTTCCAAAGCAGAATCAATCAATGACAATCGACAAGGAAACGAATTGCTCATTAGCTGCTTTCGTCATTGGCCGGTTTCAGCTGATGCTCATTCGTGGCCAAAGTAGAGAGTGCAGTGATGCCAAATGGGCTATTGGCAAAGCCAAAACTTTCTCCCCATAAAATATTAATCACTTAGTTATATCAGAGTCATCATTGCTGGTCTCAAAAAGATATTCATGGGAAACTATATCTTCGTTAAGCTATACTGTTACTCAATTAAGATTGACAAACAGGGACAGGAAAGTTATAGTATAATTCATCGATTCATCTACTAAAAATAATATAATGAGGCAAGGAGTCAGAGCAACTAAATCCTCTTAGAATTTTGGCATGAGATGTACATTGCAACTGCGCAGAACAGTTTCTTTATACAGTAATAATAATTTTATAATTAAATAATTTTATATTTGAACAAAATTACTCTTATTTTTTATTATAATTTTTTTTAATGTATATATATATATATATATATATGGTGCTTAAGCACTTGAAATTATCCAGGCACACCATTGGCCCGCCCAACAAGAAGAAGAAAGCAAATTTACTAAAAATTAAATGGGTTACAATTTCAAAGAAAAAATGCATTTATCTTCGTTTTTCAATAACGAGAATCACAAGGGGTTGATTATTTCATTTTTTGTTTTCACCCACATAATCTTTGCCCTGTACGGCGAGATTCAAGGTTGTTCCCGTGGAAAAAAATGGCCGACAATAGATCTTAGAAGCTGTCTGTCTGGCACCCGCAACCGGAGGAGCAGACGTTTCCGATTGCCAGAGCGCCTCCCCGGGCGGCCTGGATGACCGGGGAGCAAACCGATCTTCAGTTTCCCGATGTAGCCGAGCCGCATGATCGGTCCGATTCTTTTTCGGACCTCCGAGCACAGTAAATCCCAGGGGGCGGACCGTACCTAACATGGTCCAATCATGTGGTCCAACCCATCATCTCCTAACCCCATTAATCTGCCATCCCAACGCACCTGGACGGAGGGGAGTGGGACCCATGTTTATATAGTTAATTAATATAATTATTATGTTACAGATACGAAAACGACGAAAACGAAAATAAATTTCTTTTATGGGCCGCGGCCCATTTCACTGTCACGCTGAACCCAAAAAAGAAAGACAAGAAAAGAAAAGAAAAATAAATAAATTATATATATATATATATAGAGAGAGAGAGAGAGAGAGAGAGAGAGGCTAGACACGAGGCCTAGCATTAGGCATTGGTCAATTAATGGCTTGTTGATAAGGATCACGGAAAATGATGGGCTTAAGGACACCTCCACACCATGTAGAATTGTAGATATGTATGGCCGTTTGGTTTAGGATAAATATCAGGATTGTAATTGAAATTAAAATTATGATAAATTAGAAAAGAAATAATAAATATTATTCTGAAATTAGAATCAATTATTTCTTTTATAATCATAATCATAATAAAAAAATAAATACTAAGAATATAATTAAAATATATTTAATATTCAAAAAAACATTAATATAATTTATAATAAAAAATTTATTAATAAAAAATGATAATTATTATAATAATAATTTAAATTAGTAAATTATTTTAACATATTTAATTACAATAAAATCATAAATAAATATTATATTAATACATATGTCTAGTAATATTTATATTTATTATAAATATAATTTTAATTAATAATTATAAATATAAAATTTTAAAAAAATAATATATATTAGCATAATAATTTCATAGTAAAAAATAATTTATTAATTAATAATAAAAAAATTATTTTTCTTCTTATTATTATTATTTTATTTATAAAATTTATTTGTATGTGTGTGTGTGTATATATATATATATGTGTGTGTGATATTTTGTTATATTTTATCTATCCTGTAAATAAAATAAAAATAAAATGAGAATGAAATTAATTAAGAAGAATGATTTTTATGTATAAAAAAAATCTCATTTTCATAAATAAGGAGATAAAAATATAATTGTTTTCTATAAAGATCATAAAAATCACATATTTTTATTTTTATCCTTTATTCAAATTAAAAATATCCATTACAATTTATTAACATAATCTCGTAACATTAATTGCTAGGAAAGAGAAAAAACTAAGGTACATGAACCACACAAATAAAGCAATTAATAAATTTTTATTTTATTTTTTTAGGTAATTATAAAAATGATTTATATGTCATCTTTCTTGTTTTATCAAATTTAAAAAGATTTTCTTTCTTTTTTTTTTAAGTAACTGATAAAAAAAGTTGACTTGCCATCTTTATTGTTGCCTGATAATATTTACTCAACATCTTTTCCGGCCTGATTCATGTCATGCTTATAAATGGAATTCAAGTTATCCCAACCACAGTGACAAGCAAAGAAAATCCTGAGAAAAAGAGTACTTAAAGCTAAGAAAAAGATGGACAAGTCTTCAATCAAGTCGGTTTTCTTAGTTGTGCTTATAGCTTTTGCTATTGGTAATCCACCCTGTCTCTTCCTTTCCCCAATAAGAGAGTGATTGATCCTGCCAATTAGGTTAATTGATACCTTATGAAGTAGTCATTTACTGTTGTTTTCTCTCTCTCTCTCTCTCTCTCTCTCTTTTTTTTTTCCAATTAACTACGAGATTTCTTGTTAATTATATGTTGAAGTTACAACACTCTTTGTTTTTGGTGTTATTAAAATGAAGAATTTGAAAATTTAGGCTTGGTTTAACAATAAAAAATTAATGGTTTTCTATTTGCACCCCAAAAAAATAATTAAAAAAAAAAAAGAAAAAAGAAAAGAAATTAGTAGGTTTCTTCTGATCGATTGATGATAGGTTGTTGAAGGCTTTCAAATACTTACGTCAGCATGTTAATGATAGGCCTTCGACCAAAGTGAGGATACTTTTGCACGTATGAATTGGGATTTGAATAATTGTATTGTATTGGCAGGTTCGGAATTCGTAGCTGAGGCAAGGAACATCAACTTACCATGCAATACTGTGGCTGATTGTGTACCAGCCGGAAAATGCCAGTGCATAATGAACTTGTGCTTTTGCCATGGTGAACAAAAAGTTATGGGAGCCGAGACACTCATCGGGCAGCAGTCGTGACTTTATTGTTGAAGAATAGTTTTTCTTGGCAGCTAATTCATCAATGTCATGGCTACCTGGTTGCAAAAGAATAAATGTGATGGAGAGTTTGCAGAGTTGCATTTCCATCTATGTGTGTGTGTGTGTGTGTGTGTGAGAGAGAGAGAGAGAGGTGATTTAGTGGAGTTAAAATAATGAGATGAAACTATGTCAGTTAGCATTGTTTGTTTACAAAGGATAGATATATCCCATGTGGCCCTATATCTTTGTTGTTATAAGCAAGTTAATTCCCAATCTCAACCCAACAAAATCCATTGTGAAAGAGTGAATTTTAAAATATTCCCCTGCAACAATATTCCTGCGTAAACGCACTACACATCACATCCTAAACTATATTATTGCCGGAGTTAGAATGATTAACAACAGGGACAAATGCATCAACGAGATGAGAGTTGAAGCAAGTAAATCCTGTTAGAATTATGGCTTCAGATGGACATAACAAACCATTAAATATCTCAGAAATTCTGGCAAATTATTGGCTCAACCTTTTATATTTGCATTTTCAGTGCAATTACTTGAGACGTTATCATCAAAATTTTATTGATTATAAGTTTGAATTTTAATGATTTTGATATTCTTTTTTAAATCTTTTTGGTCTCCCTTTAACCTCTCTCTCTCTCTCTCTCTCTCTCTCTCCTGTCTCTTATACACATCTAGATGTGTATAAGAGACAGAATTATGGCTTCAGATGGACATAACAAACCATTAAATATCTCAGAAATTCTGGCAAATTATTGGCTCAACCTTTTATATTTGCCTTTTCAGTGCAATTACTTGAGACGTTATCATCAAAATGTTATTGATTATAAGTTTGAATTTTAATGATTTTGCTATTCTTTTTTAAATCTTTTCGCTCTCCCTCTATCCTCTCTCTCTCTCTCTCTCTCTCTCTCTCTATATATATATATATATATATATAAAAGAAAGCAAATTCATCTATAATTTCATAGAGGTGAAGCGAGTTACAATTTCAATAAAAATAAAAAATAAAAAAAGCACTTATTTCCGCTTTTCAATAGCATGAATCAGAAAGGGTTGATTAATAATTTTCAATTTCATTTCTCTCTCTTTCTTTTTCTGTTATTGTTTTCACCCACATAATCTTTGCCTTGTACGGAAAGATTATGGGTTGTTTTCGGGCGATGCCCCCCAGAGCCCTTAGAAAGCTGTTCAGTCACTCGCCACAGGCGGGACAGACGTTTCCGACAACCGAAGCGGCACCACCACGTGCGGCGTGGAAGACCTAGGCGATGGACAAGTTATCTACGTCCCACCAGACGTGGGCCGAACAATCTTACTTTTCCCTGATGTGGATGAGCCGCATCAATGGTCCGATTCGTTGTCGGACCTCCAAGCTCAGACAATTGGCCTTTATCTTTCGATGGGCCGTGGGTCATTTCTTGTAGATGATGATCAATTAATGTCTTGTAGATGATGAGGATGGAGATAATGGACAGAGTTGAAATACAATAGCGTCTCATGCTGACAGGATTGCACATTTAATTATTCTGAACAAAAATAAAAAATAAAAAAAAAATCCCAAGATCTCTGTTCATCTAACTTTTTCTTAATCAAAAAGTTGGCAGTTGGACAAGAATTTTTCACATAACAACAGTCGGACAGAAACATAAACTAAAAATCATTGACTCAAAAACTAGAGCACGTCATTAATGAAAATCTCATTCGTTATAATATCCGTACAATTTTTTTCTGGTAACTTTCAATGTGCTTGGCCTCCTCTTGGTCGACCTTTTCATAAACTTCCAGATTCTCTACGTCATGTAAAATTATGCATTTATGATTCAAGACAAAGCGTTCATGGCAAGATTTTTTATTTTTTTTTACTATTATTATTATTATACGAAGGCATTAATTGCAAGATTGAATGTAATAAATAAGGTATTGACAATTTTGCCTTACAAGATTTACTTGTCATCTTTGTGGGCCTGATTCATGCTTATAAATGAAATCCGCCGAAGCCCATGTTCTTTAATCCACACAACATCTACAGTGACAATAAATAAATAAATAAATAAATAATCTATTTATGAAGCAGACAATATGACAGTTAATTTCTAAAAACCCAACCTGTCTCTTATACACATCTAGATGTGTATAAGAGACAGCATCTACAGTGACAATAAATAAATAAATAATATATCTCGAGAAAGAGAGTACATTGAGCCAGAAAATATGGACGTATATTCAATTAAGTTGGGTTTCTTATTCCTGTTTATTGCTTTTGCAATTGGTAACGCACCCTTTTATTCCTTCCCCCTTCTCTCGATCAAAATGAACGAATGATTGATCTTTCAATTAGACTAATCGATGCCTCGTGAATTAATCGTTTGCTGCGGTTTTTTGTACGCATACCTATATAACACACAAACACTTCGAGAAACAGACAATCAAACGGAACTGGTGCTGTGACAACAAAAATAAAGTGCCAATTCGGGCTATGTCAAACCTTTGTCCAATAATGCACTTGAATCTCACCTGATCTCTTTATATTCTAGCCCCAATATGGGCAGAAATTGTGCGTAGAAGCAATTAATTCTTAGTGTGTAGCTATACACACACACACAATACTAAAGTTATTCAGTGGGGTTAAGAAAATTGATAAATAAGACATAAAAATAAATAAATAAATAAATAATCTATTTATGAAGCAGACAATATGACAGTTAATTTCTAAAAACCCAACAGCACAAGAAAAAAAATTAAAATAAAAATAAAGGTGTTTGGGTCAGACTCTTACAACAAAGAAACGGGATTCTGACGCAGTTTTCTCTTTAACTCTGTTCTGTAAATCAAGAAATCAACCAAGAGTGAACTTTTACTGCAATTTGTTACAACCTGCCCCCCCACGAGTCCATTGACTACGATTACAAGATGATCGGGCGAAACTCCAGCCTTGACAGCCGACGCTGTCCTCTTCAATCTCGAGTACTCTCCTGTTGTTCACCTTGATGCAGCCGCTGCCCATTCTATTCGCCCAGTCCATCTGCCTCCCAGCAGCCAACCCCACCGACAGAAGCCGCTCTGCAACGCCACGGAAAACAAGATTCGGTCTGAATTGCAGGAATGAACGGCGGGAGTATCGCCCGACTGGAACCATGAAAGGCGACGTGCTTCAGGGAGTTGATAAGGAGTCGGCGGCGATCATTCCTGGCAACGCGAAGCAGAGAGAATCATCGAGATTTTGACAGGAACAAGAAATCGAAAAGAAATATGTCTATAGGGAATTGGTAACAAGAATGATTCCTGATTGCCGAAAAAAATAAAAAAAAAATCTTTCTGTACTAACACTGTTAAGTCTAGAATCGAGGAAGCAGTATTACTAAAAGGAAAAAATTAAAACGAGGCCGGTTTACTGAGATCGGTTAAAAGAATAAAAAAATAAACAAAAGCAAGGAATGGGGATCTTATTATAAAAAAAAAAAAAAGAAGGGGTGGGGGTTTATTATTATTATTATTATTAAGATCCCCCGTTTGAGAAAAAATAATTTAGGTGAGCCTGCCAGTGGGCATGCATAGATTTTATTTTCAAATCTGATTCTTATTTCACATTGAGGTCTTGTTATTAGCTTGTTAAAGGGAAAACCGAAGGCTTACGCATCAAGATTAAAGACACAACCGCCCTGTTAATAACATCTGACATGATCTCATTCAGGTCACATCCCCACAAAGAGAACAACAGCCAGCGACTTATCATAAACTTGTAATAAAACATTCAATAAGGCCTCTCTCCAATGTAGTTCCCAGGGGGATCGTAGTTGCAAGTCATGAACACGCCCCTGCCCCCAAAGCAAGTCACTCTTGCACACCCAATTCTCTTGGTATCTCTCCAGACGACTTGAGTATAATGTCCGCAATCTTGATTCCCAACGCAAGAATTAGATCCATAGTCATACCATTTACGCTCGGAGACCCACGCCGTGGCCGCCTGAGATGGAGTCCAGCCATTGCCACTGCCCCAAAAGATGTTCTCCCCATGAGGTCCATTGGAGTGCTTCAATTCACAGTCGTGTCGCCTCTGGTTTGCATACCACTGCGCGTAATGTGCCAATCCGGCATCCCATACTAAAGGTTGCAATCTCACCGCGGCACGGGCAGCATTCTGAGGAGCCAAGAACTGGTTCACCATCCTCAGTTTCTGACTCCGCTGTCTTCTGATGACAGCATTGGTGCCTGAAACGAGAAGTACCAAAACAGTGACCCAGCAAATACTATGCATTTGGAGAAACATGAGTTCGGACACTTCGTTAGGGAATTTTAGGAGGTTCATTCCATATTAATAATTACTTGGGAGCGGTTGGATGGGAATCTTGGAGTGGGTATAATTTATCAACTATGCGGCGGCACCCATGCTCGACAGCGACTGCCACATTTATTCATGAAATGTTGCAAGTCTCCAACAACCATCCAACAATTTCTTTCTTCTTTCTTCTTTTTCTTTTTTTGATTAGAGAAAACCGTGATTTGATAAAAAGTAAACATAAATGTTGGAAATAAGCTATCCCCGTAATCTTTGCTTAAAAAAAAGTTATCCCCGAAATCAGCGGAAAGATGATAGATTGAATTCAATCAACTAAATCAGCGGAGCCGCAAATCCCTCCCTTTTTCGTGGGAAGAAACCAGCAAAAAGAATTTTGTTAGCGACTTCGACATTGTATGGTAGTTCACAAAACATACAATAATTTAATATTACAAAAATAATCCATAACTTAAAAGGAGTATTTTAGTCTAGGCAAGAACAGGGATAATTCGTTTATTTTTCATAAATTTTTGAATATTTCATTGAATTTTAATATATATATATGACATTAAATTTTGATTATTAATTATAATTAACATACCATTTAGTAAAAAACAAGACCACAAAAGATATGCAGCCTGCCGTATAATTTTTACATTTAATTTTTTTTTTGTCTATACAATTTATTTAATTCAATTTGAGACTTTTATTTTTATCGCTGTAACAAAAGAATTTTCTACACAACAATTTTTTTTTCCTCAAAAAGGAATTTTAATATATATTTTTCCTTCTACCTCCTTAAAAGAGGAATTACTTTTTTTTTTTTGTTTTTGTTTTAGATTCGTTGAATTGAATTATAAATTACTATATAGAATGCTCTCCCTTTCTTCATAAATTACACGCGCTCAGATTTCAAAATCGAAGCTGTTAACATGAACACCTAAACTCATACAGTGTTCATCTCGTAGAGGCGTGGGTTGGGAAGCTCAAATCTGGACTCAGAGTTTACGCCAATCAGGCTTTGAAACTTTCTGGGCGGTTTATTGTGGTTAGAGAAATTGGGCCCATATTTTCTTAAATGGGCTGATCTTAAACGAATGGTCCCTACCCCAATATTCCAAACCTCCGTTCATCGTTGGAATTTAGATTTTAGAGAATTTTGGTGGGGACAGCACCGACGAAATCATTCTTAAATAGAATGCGCAATTCAATTCGATCGATCAATGAATCAATTTATTGATTGGATGGTCCACATTCATTCAATAAAGGCGCGCACCAGAAGCAGCATTTATCCAAATCATGGCTGCCCCATTGGATACATTATTGCAAGAATTAAGTTGTAGCTCAAGTTATCATCGCAGGCATTCTAATACCCAGAATTTTTAATGTAAGTTGAGTAGCTTAACCTATCAGGGCGAGTTAAAGTAATTCAGCACAGAAAGTATCAATTATTGAAATTCTAAACTTGTTTGAGTGACAAAAAACAGTTTCTTATTTATTGATGTGTTCCATTATTCGCTCTTTGTACAGGTGATACCATTACTATTAAAATTTGAAAACTAGGAGTATTAATTATTATTTTTATTCAGTTATTTTGACTCGTTAAAAAGATAGATCCAAATAAAATTTCCCATAAATTAAGAATCTTTATTAATTTAATTATTATTTTTTTCGTGATACAAAAAGAATTAGTAAGACTTGTATCTTATAGAAATAGACTTATGCAATTGAATTTTTTACGAAACATCTCAAACCATATGTCACATTATATTTTTTTTAAGCAATTTAGATCTCGATTAAATACATTTTTACATTAACTTATTTATTAAAATGCACAATTATAGTTAATTCACTGTCAATTATATTTACTAAGTCAATTCACATTTTAATATATTATCTTAATAAGGGATTCAAATCTCAACTGCAGAGACTTCTAGGAGTAGATTTATAGCAAATCCCATCATTATCACAGTTTATGTTATATTTTATTTTATGATAAATTAATAAGTAAGTTATCCTTCTCAACTTCGGTTAGAATTTATAATTTATAATTTATGCACATCAATTTTATGTAAGACACATAGTCATGTGCATTGCTTGCTTGTAATGCAGCGTATCAAAATTGCTAGTCTTGTTAATCAATCTCGTACCTTTCCAGAAACATGAAAAATCCTTGCGTTGAAAGCCATCTGTTGGATCCGTGATCTTTAATTATGCAAGTGAAAATTGACAAAACATGATGACCTTAGCACAAAGCTTATTGTTAAATCCCATAAATGGAGCAAGACTTAGAGGCAAAGACTGAACAACAAATATGGACTTAGAGGAACAAAACCCAAGTCTTGGATCACCGCTGATTGGTCCAGACAGAGCTTTAGGGTCAAAGATTGGATTCCTCAAAGACGAGATTGCAAATGAGGTGAAGAAGCAGGTGGGGTTGGCAGGGTCCCTTGTGTCGGTTAATTTCTTGGTGTATCTTTTGCAGGTGATATCAGTCATGTTTGTGGGTCATCTTGGTGAGCTGTCCCTTTCTAGTGCTTCCATGGCCACCTCTTTTGCTTCAGTTTGTTGGTATGTTTGATTTCTCTCTCTCTCTCTCTCTCTCTCTCTCTCTCTCTCTCTTTTATCATTTTCTACTGCATTTTGCAGGTACGTAATACGTGGATTTAAGAGACTTGGAAACGACTCGATTTGAGAGATTCTGAAAATGAAACTCAGAATTGCACTATTCTATTTGCTGCTGTTGGCTCGAACTCTCACTAGAGTTATGATTTGCAGTAATTTCATCGTACTGAACTTGCAGCATTCTTGATCTTATACTAAATTTATCACATCTCAAATCCTGCTTTCCAACACTGTCAGTCTCCAATTTGTTGAGAACGAGTCAATGTATCTTGCATGGAATACACTAACAATTTGTTTTGATATGTTTCTTTCTGATGGAGATCTGTTCTATTTCTATCAGTCTTTTTTTCAATGTTTGGTGAATAGACGGGCATGGGAAGTACATCAGACACATTCTGTGCTCAATATTACGGAGTACCATTTGCTGAACATACGCATACAGAGGAGGGCCGTGACTGTTCTTCTGCTCATCAGCATTCCCCTGGCTTTTATCTGGGCCAATGCCACCCCAATCCAAAGCTGCAAACATCTGTCCTGTCCATCAGGTAATACGCGTTTCATGCTTAAGCTTGCAATGACCCGAAGATCCTAGCAAGAGTTGCCTTCCACCCAATACTAATTATTCTCGCTTTATTGCCCGCTTGAACACAAGTTCCCATGATTTAGATGATACCCATTGGACTTGGCAGTTGGGCCAATTTCATCAAGAAATCGTACTAAAACCCATATCATTCTCCTAATAAGTCTTTTTATATATTCTTTTCATGTCAATAGTGTTATAAAATATTTTTAAGTGCTCCTAGACTCTAAAAAAAAAAAAAAAAAAGAAACTCCTTTTATTGCTTATGATTTAATGTTTTATAAAAATAAATATTAGAAATAAAGAAAATGACTGATAATTTGCTAAATAAATATTAAGAATAATAATAATAATAATTGATGGTTTATTAAAAATAGTTGATTAAAAAAAATTATTATTATTATTATTTTTTGAGTTAGAGTAGACTAACCAAAATTTTGGTTTATTCGTGTATTTGTGAGCTTTTTCTTTAATCCCTTTTATTTTATAAGATATATAAAAAATATTATCTTATAAATAAATATAATAAAATTTTTATTTTTTTAATATAAAATGTAAATTTTTTAAATTATACTTATTTTTTAGCAAATAATACAAGTGCAGTCAGGCACTGGCCAACCAGAGGCAGCTCGTCTATCGGTATGTTTTGTCGAAGTGATGATTGCTATAGAAGGCATTTTTGACATCTCCTATCCTGATCTTCGGTCGCAACAATTGGGTTGCTGATTTTAGTATCCCACATCTTTGATGGCATTCAATCAATCCTGTCAGGTTGTATGAATATATTGCATTTCCCAACTTGTTTTTTCAAAACAGAAAAATTTAACTATTGGTTGCCAATTGGTAACGCTAACAGGAGAAAGGAAGAGGAAAACTCAAATTCTACGAAAATATGATGAACCTAAGACAGAACATCTGCAGTCACTATCTTAGAGGCATTCCTTGTCCTATATTTTTAGCTTTTATAGCCACCAAGGGAATGTAAATTCCACATTTATCTCTCTCAATTCTCTTAAATCACAAATATCATCTGCTCCTACTTTACCAGTACTGGGAGCACGAACTGAATTCCTACACCATTGGATTCAACTTGTTTTCCTTCCTATATCATCTCCGTCAGTGACAATCTTGTTCATGTTTACTTGCTCATGCTTGCAATCAAAGAAAGCTTCTTATAGAGTGTACAGTGCTACAATCCATAAGGATTCACCTCATGAAAAGTGTCATAAATGCTACGATGCACAGACACGTATTAAGACAATAACACACGACATAGACGGTAAAATACATGTATTAGATATATTTCATATACGTGTGTGTATAATTTATCAAGAATTTTTTTTTAAAAAATATATATAACGTAATATTTAAAAATTTTAACTTAAAGTAATCAATATAATTAATAAAATAAAAAATATATATTTATCAAAAAATTTATTATACGTATTATTTTAAAAATTTTATAATTAATTTTATATATTTCTAATATATATTTATATTTAACACATATATTAAAAATATCTGATATACAACTTAAAAATATGTCCTTAATACTTAATTTTTTTAAAAAATTTTTATATTAAACATATTTTAAAATATTTTACACATTTTTTTAAAAAAAGTATCAAATGAGTATGATGGGTGATACATTTATTCAACATGAACATCCATCCTTTTTGAAATGTTACTACTAGATGTCCTAAAAAGTTGTAAAGCTCTATATTCTATATTCTTTTGTCTCGTAGCCATTGAAGGAATTATCACTTATTGTTTTGTATCTGGACTATCATGGGAGACTAAAGTCACTTCAGAGAATATTCGCGTAGATTACTCAAGATGATTTCCAGGGAATAGTCCAAATGTTTCCGCTATCTTTCGAAAATGCCAAGAGATTAAGGTCAGTAGATGGTGATACTGACCCTTATAACGAGACAAAGCGTGCCTAGCTGGAGCATGTGCATAGAAAATAATGAATGAAGCCAATCTTATCCCTGAAGAAAGAAAAAAAAAAAACAAAAAGTTACGTAATAGAACTCTATTCCTGTTGTCATCCATCCACCCTGACGTTAAGTTCACAATCCTTTATCATCATGAGATATGAAATGCAAACTATGAAGCGAAGCAAAAGAAAAAGGAAAGTGTTCAACCTAAAAGGATGCAAGTTTTGTTGTGCGCCGTGGACGTGTGAGCTAGGTTCTATAATCATATCTATGTGTCTGCGCCCTAACGAGTCCCAACACAGAACAATCACGGGTCGGGCCTGTATACTAATGGCAGTAACGATATTATGTTGTGCAAACTTACTATAAAAACCAATGGGAGGGAGCATTGTTCTTGGTCATAAATTGGCCAGCCTGCCAGCCAACGATCGTTCTTTCAAAGGGTCCATATTTCCTGTTAGGGTCCTTCATGTGGAAGATTGAAGACAGCAATATGGACTTAGAAGAACAAAACCAAAGTCTCGAATCCCCACTGATCAGTCAAGAAAAAGCAATAACATTAGAATCAAAGTATAGGTTAAGCAAAGACGAGATTGTAGAGGAGGTGAAGAAGCAACTGCGGCTAGCAGGGCCTCTTGTGTCAGTGAACTTCTTAATATATGCTTTGCAAATGATCTCAGTCATGTTTGTAGGTCATCTTGGAGAGCTAGCCCTTTCTGGTGCTTCTATGGCCACTTCTTTCGCTTCCGTTACTGGCTTCAGCTTGTTGGTAAGATTGGTTGATCGTATACTTTGTAGATGAATTTCTTGAATTTTTTAGTTCCCTTTTTGGGATGTGTTCAATTAACTGGTAATTCTTGCTTCCAAGAATGGCCTAGATTTTAAATTCACTTGCTTCCTTAAACTCTTATGGACTTGGCTTGACTTTCAGTTGACTTTAGAGGACGCCGTACTGAATTGCGTTATTCATGACGTAACAGCTTCCTTCACTTTGTTGACAATGAGTGAATGTCTCTGGCATGGAATAAATCAAAGAACTGTGTTTAATTATTTCTTTCTAATGGGGGCCTATCTTATATATTGATGTGAAGTTTTTGCCGCCTTTCTTTTTTCCTTCTTTTTGGTGAATAGAGAGGATTGGGAAGTGCACTAGAAACATTCTGTGGTCAATCTTATGGAGCAAAGCAGTATCATTTGTTGGGCGTACACTTGCAGAGGGCCATGATTGTTCTTCTGCTGGTCAGCATTTCCCTGGCTTTTATCTGGGCCAATACCGGACACATCCTTTTGTTCTTGGGCCAGGATCCGGAGATATCAGCTGAAGCTGGACGTTATGCTCGTTGCATGATTCCTAGCATTTTTGCCTATGCGGTCCAGGAATGTTGTGTGAGATTCTTGCAAACCCAAAGCAATGTGATCCCCATGATGATTAATTCTGGAATCACAACTTTTCTGCACATCTTCTTATGTTGGGTCCTAGTGTTTAAGTCCGGTCTTGGAAATAGAGGTGCTGCAGTGGCAAATGCCATCTCTTACTGGATCAATGCTTTGTTACTAGTTCTATACGTGAGATTTTCTCCCTCTTGCAAGAAAACTTGGACTGGTTTTTCGAAGGAGGCCCTGCCTGGAATTCCTAATTTTATTAAACTGGCAATTCCTTCAGCTGTTATGATCAGGTAGCCTTGAACTTCCATAAATGTAATGGCAAGTTGTCTTCTGCAGAGTTTGAAGTAATTAGTAACTAACCCAATTACAACTGCAGCCTAGAGATTTGGTGTTTCGAGATGATGGTTCTATTATCTGGTCTTCTTCCTAATCCAAAACTCGAAACGTCCGTCCTGTCCATTAGGTTAGACTTCATGAACCTCGAAGTTTCCATATCCTGAATATTGTA
The DNA here is from genome assembly GCA_021464305.1 of Kandelia obovata. NCBI lineage: Eukaryota > Viridiplantae > Streptophyta > Magnoliopsida > Malpighiales > Rhizophoraceae > Kandelia > Kandelia obovata. Next base: position 1,398,067 of record CM038481.1, read on the forward strand.
TCGGAAAATTGCAAACATTGATCATTAATTGGCATTGATTTATTACCAGCCTGAACACATGTACAGTGATCTACATGATACCCCTTGGACTCAGTAGTGCCATAAGGTAAGCTTGTGCCAGGTGCACCGGCTAATGTATATTACCCACGCCTATCCCCCTGTCAAATCTTTTTACACGTTGTTTTCCTTCACTAGTACCAGAGTGTCAAACGAACTGGGTGCCAACCAACCTCGAGCAGCTCGTCTATCAGTATGCGTAGCAGTACTTATGGTTGCATCAGAAGGCATTTTCGCGTTCTCTGTCATGATCATCAGTCGCAATGTCTGGGGATTCCTTTACAGCACAGAAGAAAGAGTAGTGAAATACGTGGGTGAAATGTTGCTATTGATTGCAGCGTCTCACGTCTTTGATGGCATTCAATCAGTGCTCTCAGGTTTTGCAACAAACCACATTTTCCTGTTTCTTTTATGCATGAACGTCATTCAAATTTTCTGCAATAAAGTGAGGTTCAATTCTACCATTTCATAACTGAAAAGGGAAACACATAACTAAAAACTTCGGACTGAGAGTTCCAAGTATTTTGTTACTTTCTAACATACTCTCTGCTGATCTTCTCCTCCCCCCCCCCCCCCCCCCCCCCCCCCCAAAAAAAAAAAAAACACTGTCTCTGCTGATGATTCCAGGCACTGCCAGAGGATGTGGTTGGCAGAAGATTGGGGCTATTATTAACCTGGGTGCTTACTATCTTTTCGGCCTTACTTCTTCTGTACTCTTAGCTTTTACCTACCGTATTGGAGGCAAGGTAATTCTATATCTGGCTTCTCTTTCCCTCTTCTTCAAACACAAGTAGCATTTGTTTCTGCTAGTTGGCTACAGAATGAATGAACATTATCTAAATGTTCCACAGGGACTCTGGATGGGCATTATTGTAGCAGAATTTGTCCAAACACTAGCTTTATTTCTACTAACTCTTCGCACCAACTGGGAGAAAGAAGTAAATCCCCTTCTTACCAATTTATTCCTATAATCATTTTGTTTTTTACATTTCCTGTCAGTTCATATCTCATTAACAGTTCGTTTTCTTTCTTTGCAGGCCAAGAAAGCTACTGAAAGAGTGTACAGTGCTGCGTAGGAGAATGGGTCGTTTGTGCTGGCCGATAAGGCTGAGGCAAACACTATTTTGGGCTTGGAAGACGCCCAATGCAGCGGCGACCCCTGTGCCCTATTATGTCGTGTTGTAAACATTCGGACAATTATCATTTTGGTTGACGTGATCTAAGTCAATGGCCTGACGATGATTATATTAGAGAATATAAGAGATCAACGAGTACACTGTAGGGGACCGCGATCTGCCATGCTTATAATAATATAATAAATATTTCTATAATTTTTTTTATATTATATAAATAATTTTAATAATAATAATAATAAAACGTATGCACTATTTAATCCGTTTGACAGTGCTGTCACATCTGAAAACGCTTTTTCGATCCTTTAAACCCGCTGTAGGGTTTCTCGGCGTAAAGCTCCAGTAGTCTCCCTCACAGCCATAAGATGACAATCGGCCCCGTAGGTCTCTAACATTTTTAGAAACTTTTTATTTTTATTTTATGGGAATCTCCTTTTCCTTCTGGTATGTATTTTGAGTTCTTAGAATCACGAAGTCTACAACCGTCTTTGAAACATGGGTGTTAGGCTGTTCATGAAATGGATGAAATGATGCAAAGTAATAGGGTATTCTGTTGAGAAATAATTTGATTACGGCATTGCTCACTCTTTGTGGGAAGACAGACAGACACCCAAAAGCCACATGTATTCTCATCTGTGTTTTTCATGGGGTTAAAAAAAAAAATGTTTATATTGGATGAACAGTTGATCCAGGAATTTTAGAGTTGAGCGCAAGCAAGAATTCCAATGTTCATTAATAACGTTTTGATTTCGAATGCCTGTTTGATTGGTACCCAAATCACTTTGTTTTGTTGAGATGATCGTCTCTCTGTTAAATGGTCCTTGTGTCTTTGTGTTTTTGACCTGCAACATGAGCAGAAATGAGTTCAAAATCACACCTACTTTCATGGTTGGTGACAAGAGCGGCTATACCGAATATCAGATGGAAGAGAGGGTTCGCCATGTTGACTATGGAGGTAGCGGCAACAGCAAGGATGGATACAACAGTGACAAGAAGTACCTTAAAGTAGTTTTCCTGAGGGTTTTTCTACTCTCTTAAATAAGTAGTACTCTTAAATCTCTGATTAAGTAAGTAGCTACATGCTTGGAGCTTGGAGCTTGGAGCTTGGTGCTTGGTGATTAGTAATTAAGCTCTTTGCCATGTTTGCTATATTGGAACCTGGTTCAAGGGCGGCATTAAGAATGTGAATAATGGATTTTCTTTACGATGTTGTTCCTGTGAAGTTTGAACAATAGCATCAGTATTGTCATTGAATATGCTGTCTTATCTGTTTTTCTCTATTTTTCTTGGTGAGTACGTTTTTATTATCATTTGTTATCGGATGCCTTGCCAACATGGTTACTGGTTGGGAGCATGAAAGGAAGAAAAATTGCCATACCCAAAAGCCTTTCACAAAGAGGGAAAAGTTTAAAACTTTTCATGAATTTTCGTGTTTGACTGAACTGGTTCATAAATTTTTGTTTTGTACACATATAATTCGCATCAATATTTCAAATATAAAACATTACTGACTGAATTTTTTGTACAAGAATGAATGGAATTTTTGTGCGTGTGGAAACAGTGATTATTCTTCCATTTTCACTATTTCAATGATTACCCTTAATATCTAATTTTACTTGCTCTTTTCAAAGAAAACAATTAAAATGTCTTACTCAAAATAATTTATTTATTTTTGGTTAAATAAATAATTTGATAACTTCTGGAGTCAGCGCCTAGATTGCCTAGATTTTGGCAGCCGCCAGGTCCAATGTACTGGCACTTGAGTTCTAATCAGTAAGATCGCAATCCCAACTTATGTGATACCTTCCGGGCCATTTAAAGGCCCTGCATTGGACTTCCAGGGCTAAGACTGAAGAAGCAGACGGGTAGAAACGCAGAGACTAAGCTGAAGCAGAGTAGCTTCAGTGGAAAGGCTAGCTTCAATGATGAGAACAAAGGCACCTGTATAGTCAGAACCGTTTAGGACAAGTAGGAGATTCAGGAGAGGTTTTTGTAGGCATATATATATATATATATTTATATATATATTTTTTTTTTTTCAGTGTTGCCATTCTTAGTTACAAAGTATTTAATATTACACACACAACGAACTAACAAGAGATTTTGCCAGCACCTGCAACTCAAATATAGCACAACCAAGAAGTCCTTGTCCTACATTTAACTTAAAAAGAGTCGTTAATAAAATGATCCGAAAGTACCAGGATCCGGATGCTAATGGACGAAGACACTCCCCTAATTTCTCTTTATTTGAGCTTTTAGCACCATAAAAATGAATATTAAAGTCCCTCACATGTTTTTTCAAGTTTAGCAGCTCAAAATACCAGCAAAAATGCACGCCTTCCTCTCACCATTTTTGTTTACAACCGAAACTTCAATCATAATGGCGTAAATGTGAAACTCCTGGAACAACCCAAGCCAAAAGCAAAACACCCTCACCTACATGGTTCACATAAAGTCGTAGTCATCCAAAGCATCATAGGGATCGGCAACCAAATCATCATCTGGCTTATCAAGGTGGAGCTGTTTTTTCTTCCCGCCTGCAAGGAAAGGATTGATGAATCAACAAGAATTTAGTTTGAGATTCCTGAGCAAATAATTCAACTATAAGTAAAAAGACAGTCAAAAGCTTACAGGATATTTGCTTTTCCTTTTCTTTTTCTTGTTCTCTCTTTTTTTTTCTTAAAAAAAAAAAAAGACTTCTAAAGAGAGGCTTGGACATTTTAATGTGCACAATTATTCCAAATTCGAATAACATTAACATCTTAGCCTTTTCAGGTTCTATTGAAACCTTCAGGGTTTGAAACAATTAGCACCATGGAAAGACTTCATATTTTAATTCCAAGATTTGAAGAAGACAACACAAGGCCTCAAGTAACATACTTGCTGTGTAACTCTAGTATTTATGGCAATTTCCCACAGCCGTTATATTTTCTTAACTCTAGAATTCCAAATTCTTCATTAGACTGTAATAATCCTGTTCTATTCATGGCACTATTTTCGTATTATTTACAGCCCTTTGCTTTCTTCTCTATATGGGGTATAAAATGTCTTGCTTCATCAGTTTGCAAATCCAGGTTTTGATTATGACTATTAAGACAAGAAATCACATTTGAAAGGTGAAGCTGAATGCTTCAACTAAAATTACAAACAGTATAATACTTGATTAGATGCATCAGGTAAGAGCTATCAATCCTTTGCAGCAGGCTGTGCAATAAACATGCATTTAAAAACAATCATAAACAATTACCAACTCTAATAGGTTCAAGTGAAAAGTTTTTTAAATCAATTACCAGCACAAAAAAAAGATAAAAAGGATTATGCAACTGTTCACCCTGATAAGGATTATTAGCTCAATGTTCTTTGTTTGATAGAAGAGTAAGAAAGTAAAACCCAAGTACCTGTTTTCTTTCTACCAGCAGCCGCTTCTTTCTCTGCCTTTAGCTTTTCATTTGCAATGGCTGTTACAGAGGAAGAAACGTCCCTTGCATCTGCTGCTTTTAGAGAAGTCATTGACAATCTCATCACTGCCTTCAGTAAGCCAACATAATGGAAACTTTTCTGCATTTGGAATTATTTCAGCAGGTAATAAATTATGCCAACCTTTAGTTAGTAATTGAAAATATGAACAAAACAACAGATGCACCTCATATGGACAGAGCTTATGAGAAACAAGTTCTGCATATTCCATGAAGTCATTTTCAGATTTTGGAATGAAATTATCTATGGTCTTCTCGTCACCTCTCTTAGAAAATAGTTCTGCCGTGGTTCTATAGTCAGCTTCTTCCACTAGCCTGAAATAGAGTAAAAGCTCAGCAAGAAAACGTTGCTAACTTTCAAACAAAAGACAACACAAGAAATGAAAGAAAGAGAGCTAAACCCAATGACATGCTTCCCACAAGTTAGTATTCATTTCCAAATCAGCATGACTAAATCATGGTGCCAGACAAAATCCCACTAGGTGAAACATCTATCGATAAATCCATAAAAATATGCATTTGAAATCAAAATATCATGCACCACAAATGCAGGTCAACAATTAACCAAGGACAGCATTTATATTTCAAAAATCTCAATAAGGAACTCTTTACTCTTCCTTTTTTGCCACCTTTGTTGTATATAAAATTTACTAAGGAGACATGATCTTTCAACTCGATGTATGACTGAGACTTTATTTGTTCTACATCAATTGCCATTCCTAAACTCTAAATAGTGTGATCTCTTAATCCGAGCAATTGCTAACCTAATCAGAGCACATAGTTAGCAGTTCTCAATCTTAATAAGGTGACATTAACAATCTTTCAAACTTGACACTACCATGCATTGGTTCCTTAAATAATATAAGGATAGAGTATATAGTTTTGCTTATGAAAAAGAAACATGCCAGGTAAATCACCTGTTATTTATGCCAAGTCAAAAGGCCAGGCTAAATCTCTAGTACTCTATCATGAACCATATGCTGCCCAAAGATTAGCATAAATGAATAGTGCAATTGTACCTTTGTTGACGAAGTTTTTCAGCCACAGGATCTAGTGGCTCCTCCTTTGCCGCCTCAACTGTTTTACCTTTCTTTTCAGTAGACTTAGCCACAGGCTTCTTGGTGACCTTTTCAGGAGGTTTTGCAACAGGTTCCTAACAACATTGCATAAAGATATGACAAGTTCACCAAGAAACCAAAAAATCATATGCATAGCATATGACATGTCACTAAATAATTCAGGCCTTAATCAACAAAATATTATAATCAAAGGTTTGGTATAATTGCTTTTACATAGTCTAAGATGCACCCCATCCCACGTAACTTCAACTCTAAAACGAGAAACCAAGAAGTATGTCCAATTACTGGATTTATTTGTGGAGAATCTTCTGCATATTATCCAGAAATCTTCTGTTCTGATATGTCAGATTCAGATATGTGAGCATGGCTTGGGGTGATGATTGAGGAAAAGTTTTGTGTTCCAGAGTGAGGATAAGATGTTCCATTTCTTTTCCATGGGTCAAGAATTTATCTCTCATATTTGCCATTGACCAAGGCAATGGGAAATCAAGACCTTGGATACAATTGCAAAAGTATAGAATAAACAATGACCGAACCAGCACAAAAATGTAAATGCTATTAGACTCACATAGGTTCTGGGTCCACCCAAGGAAGTTACAACCTGGGGCACCCAAAAATTTCTATTGGTAGCTAAAGTTGACCAACTTCAACAAATTGTTGAGACCCAATAAATTCTCCCCCTAAGCAACATTTTTACAGACAAGTGATCATTAACTTATAGGAGTACCAATGAATCCAGAAATACAACTTGAGATAGACCTACAGCCAACCATGCATCTGAAATTAGAATCATCAAACAAAAAAAGCCCAAGTTCAGCAACTTTTAAACAGAAAATGAGAAGTGGTGGATCTTAAGCTGGCAAGGCCATGCAGGGAAGCCTTATCCCACCCTAACCTGTTCAGTGTCCGTTTAAGATACCCAAATGACAACGCTAAGGAATTTTTATTGGGCACTCTCTCTACATCCTAAAGAATGTATCTCTCAAATTACACATCAAGTTGCAACATTGGGCCCTCTTTTTCTTATCTGTTGGTGTATATTCTGTGGAATTTAGGATGGAGTCAGGCAGATACTATATATTAATGCCTGATAATGAACACATCACTAACATACCGGATCAGGCTGATCTTCATCTTCCCATGATTCCTTCACATCACTTTCCTCCGCATCTTCGTCATCCCATTTATTCTTGGCCTGCTCTTTTGCAAGAAGTGGTGGAATCTCATCTTCCCCTGAAAAAATTACACATGTTACTATTGAATAAAATGATAATTGACAAATAAAAAAAATACACAGCAAGTGAACATGAAAACAAATTGCAGAATTGCCCAAGCCTTTATGAAGAACAAACCTATTATCAGCTTCCATCAGAATGCATCCAGCATCCACTTTCTTTCAAGCTTTTAATTTGAGAATATCATATTGACAATGTTAAAAGTTGCCACACAAAGTATAATCTCTAACCCATGCAAATGGGCACATGTACAAGAAGTAGTATTCTCACAAGTACAGCTTACGAGCTTATAACTTATGTAGCCAGGTCTGAAAATATTTCTAAGTTTCTCATCTAGGAGGAAAAAACAATTTATGGTATATACAAAAATGTTAAAAATAACCTCAACAAGATGAAGTGACGCATCAGATTTAAAGCAACAACTTCATAAAGAGCAAGTTTGCATGTGATTATCACAATAGATATAATGTTGAATTCATGGCAACCCAAATCTCAATGGAAACTAAATCCCATAAGTTGGCCACCACGATGCTGACCCCCAAAATCTCAATGGCTTTGGACAATGACAATCAGACCTAGAAATATAGCCCTATACATACTCTATCATTGTGGTCTGGTCAATGAGCCAATTATGAGAACTTCCAACACGTTTCTAAATACAATCTTGCGGAGTAAAAAATCAAAAGATGACCAAGAAAGCCAAGAAAGATGGAATTTTTATTACCCCAATCCTCCATCTTCCGCTTTGTCTGATACTTGAATCAAGATTTTGCTATCAATATCCAAATAAATCACAAATGAGTTTTTTTTTTCCTGCAAAAGGAAGATAATTATCAATCAGTAACGATAAAAGTTCAAATACGCAATTAAGATAAAAGAAAATTCTCCGTAGATACCATACATAGTCTCGATTGCTCGTTTTCAAAGAGGAAAATTAAAGAAAATCAAGAGATTTTAAGCACTAATTTTCTGGGTTTTGGATGGTCTTTTCGCTAAAAAGAAAAAGAAAGAAGAGACAAGACTAGGGTTTTTCTGGGTTTCGCCGATTCTTTACCTGCGCCGCGTGTCGGTCAAGAAGAATTCCTCTCTCTCTCTCTCTCTCTCTCTCTCTCTCTCTGTGGTTATCTCTCCCTGCTTTCTCCGGTTTTGTCTCTGCTTTGTCTCTCTTTCTTTCTCTACCTCTTCGAAGCGAAGACCGCGTGCCTCCTGGGTTGGGACTTCGGTCTGTTCTGTTCCTCTTTTTGAACAACGGCACAGTTCAGCCTCTATAGGTTACTTCATAGTTCAACTATCGAATATTTAAGACAAAAAATTAATTTTTTTGAAAAACTTTATATTTATATTTATTTTTTATTATTTTAAAATTTTATTTAATTAACTTTTTTTAATATTAATTATTTCATTTTAGCATAATATATTTTTATTCTTATTCTTTTAAAAATAAAAATATTAAATATTAATTTTTCATATTATATATATATATTAATCTTTTTAAATTAAAAAATATTACATTAATAAATTTAATAAAAATATATATTTTTATTATATAACATAATATTGAATTATATTTTATAAAAATATTTAATATAAGTTAAATTTAATTTAAAAAATTAATATATTAGGAAAATTTAAAAAATTAAAGAAAGATAATTATAAAAATTTTCAACGGACACGCATTTGTTTGCTGTGTTTCTCGCTCTAGTCCCCGGTGAGAAGCGATCAGATTAGAGAGAAGAAATGATAAAATGGGCCATGTCAGTCTGGCTTGACCCTTTAATGGGCCAATCTACAAGAACAATCACAGGCCCAAAAAGCCCTAATGGTACAAACCTGTCTTTAAAAGCACTGGTGTACCACATCAGCCAGTAAAAGAGATTGGATCACCCCGACTGAATGACAGGCCCATTTTTCGCCAAGATATAAGATTAACAATATAATACAAATTATAACATTATTATTACTATCAAATTTGAATAATAATAGAAAATACAAATTACAAGTCCGAAGAGTAAATAAGGAAAATATTTTATGATAAATACAGACATGGAAAATCAATGGACGCAATCTCACCCATCAATAAATGCTAGATAACGCATTTAATGTAAAATTTCAATTTGGGGTTTTAATCTTGATGATCAAGAAGCCCAATTCAGCCCACTAAAAGTCGTAATGCACAATCAAAAAGACATCTGACTGACTCCGGGTGGGCCTAATCAAATTTGCCGAGCCCTCCAGTGTGTGGCAGTCACAGAGAAGTCTCAACCTTTTTTTCTTTTTTTCTTTTTTATCATCAGTAACCTTAAATGCATACGGAAACATGAATTTATTATAATTAAAGTAATTATTTTATATAAAATTTTTTATTCATTATAACTAATTGTTATAATTGACTCGTGTTTATTTTTACATCCATTATCCATGTCTCTATAATATGTATCTTTCATTATAATGGAGTAGCTAGAGTTCCACCTTATGATAATATATATATATGCTGTAAAATAATATATTCTGGTGATGGAACCAAGAATTTTTAGCAATAGCGGCAAGGAAAAAGCTTTGGAGACAAAAGAAAAAGAAAAAAAAAATTGAGTAGGAACAAAATGCAAAGTTTAATGAAAATTAACATATCTTCTTCATGGTCTTAAATACATTACCATGAAAAGAACTTTTGGCGACAAACCATTAATTAGTAGCGTAATAGTTTTCTCGGCAATAGCATATGAAGAAGAAGATAGGATTGTGAAAAATGAGGACGAGTATGGTCACCTGTTTTCTTTTTTCAATAAAATACGGATTGTTTCTTCTAGTATAAAATATGCTCTTCAAAGAATGGAAAATTTCTTGGAATATATGAATATATGTATTTTAAAAATTTAAAATTAAAAAAAAAGAAAAAAGAAAGAAAAGGAAAGAAAATTTTCATGGGGTTGATTTTATTCCTAGACATTGCAAATCCAAATAGCAAGATTTTATCAAACAAGTTCACTTCCAATTATCCACTTTCTGTCAGATTGATAGCAAGTGCCCAAGCGTGTGGCTTTTGTATGAAGGTTTCAGCTCCTACTGAAAAATGGAAGTAACTGAGGAAGTGGTGCAAGGATTTAATCTTTGAAAGAAACCAAGGAAGTTAATCAATATTATTGTTCGCACAATTTACAAAAACTTCTTGCAGACTATATACTTCATTCGCTTCACCGTCCCGTGATCATCACAAATAAGCTTAAACCTCTTCCTAAATTTATTGATGACTACAAGTTGCAACCCAATTCGTAGTCTTGGAATATTTCTTCAGAATTCCAGGAATTCGAGGATATTGATTTTGTCTCAAACTCGTTAGACCACCACGTAAACCTGTCCTTTGACACATTCATTTCTTTGAAACAATCAAAGTCAGCAATCTGATTCTCCTGCACCATAAACTCAGACGTTTTGTTATTAAGAAGGGCTTCAAGCTCAGCTTGGAATGTTGATACTGGCTGGATTGCCACACCAGATTCCTCTACAGCATCTGTCCTTGATATTACAGAGGAGTCCATTACATTGTTACCATTGCTGCAAGGAATTAAGCCGTCGGAGGATGCCAAGACATTCAAAGAATTTTCTGAACCATCTGCACTAGGAGTGTCAAATTTTTGAAGTCCAAGAGCATTACCAGTGACTTGCTCATAAATGTCTATCTTTTGTCCAGAACTCGGCAGGACATGCTGCATCTGAGGACTAGAGGAGCTTTCGTCTAAAGATTGGAGGAGCATCTTTTCTTGGAAAGGGTGCAACTTGGGCCACAGTGCAAGGTTGTTGTAGAAAGAAAATGGGTTCTCAAGGTTTTGAAGCTGCATATGCAGCTGCAGCCTTTCAAGAGCGGAGTTGCTTAGGGCCTGTGGCGCTGATGATGAACTGTCTTCCGCCCTGTCCAGACTGGCTGATGATGGACGATTGACGCTAGATTGTTTGCGTTTTCCGAGCAGTTTCTTCTTCAATTTTGTGTTCCAATAGTTCTTGATATCGTTATCTGTTCTTCCTGGCAATTGTGCTGCAATTATCGACCACCTAAAAAGTAGACGGAAATTTGATATCATGTCATGTGTCTCTCTGGGAAGAAGAGACAAAAAAAAAAAATTCCAATTTTAATTTTGAATCTATTAGGTCGAACCAGACCTACATAGAAAAATGACAAGAGCTTGAGGTTGAAATCTATGGCAAAAGCTGAGAAAAAGGGATGGGGGTACCTGCTGCCAATACTTATATAGAGGCTGCATATGAGGTTGTCTTCTTCTTCAGAGAATCCTCCATGCTTAATATTAGGCCTCAAGTAATTCAACCATCTCAGTCTGCAGCTCTTTCCACATCTCTTAAGCCCTGTAGATGACATCAATCAAAAGGGGTAAACCGAAAAATTCTATTGCACTCACTGATCAAACTTTTCGAAAAGAAAATTTGAAACACGTTCATGATTGGAAAGATGGGCCAATACCAATTTTTTGAGGGAGTGCAATCCAGTTGCCTCCAGTGCCGTGCTGTTCAATATAAGTCTTCAGCTTAGCATCTTCTTCTGCCGACCATGGACCCTTCTTGACGCTGGCCTTATCACAGCAGGGAGCTCGACCCATTTGTTATTGCTTTCTCCTTTCTCCTTTTTCCCTTCTAGCCAAAAAAAAAACTCCTGGAATTAGTAGAAAGACTGCCTGAGATTGCTAAGGAAAATTAGGGGAAGGAAGACCAAGATTTATAGTTAGAAAAAGTGGGGTAATGTGCTGCTTATGAGGACAAAAAGTCTTGCGCCTTACCTTCTCCCTGCTTTCACAAAATTCAACCCCAGACACAGTTCTCTTCTCTAGGGCTTTTTTTTCTGCTAGGCCTCTCTCTTTCTCTCTCTCTCTCTCTCTCTGCCTTTTGGATTAGTTAGCTCGTCCATAATTAACCATATATGCAACTGGACAAACTACAAAAAACCTTTTTTCTTCTTCTTTAGAATATTAAATTACACTACTTTTTTTATTAGTTTATTATTTGAACACAATTCTACGAGTTAAGTAAGTATCGGAAGAAACCTCCATCCTCTTAGTTTGTCCGTAATCTCCTCGAAATGTTCCATTATCAATAATTACGAGATTGCCTGTCAGACCAAAGAATTTAACTACTGTCCACACATACACGACGCAAAGAACCAATGTAAAATGGGAAGTTTTTGTCTTAAATCCTAAGATAAAACATGTTCAAGTCAATTATACTGTCTGGCTAGAAGTTTCCTGTGATGACAGCCTGTTCTCGGAATGTTGCAATAAAAATGGTATTGCAATATCATTTTGTTCTCGCAAGTCAAATTGTTATTACCGAGTTTCGGTAATGTGAAACAACGAAGCTACGAGCACAATATGTGCAAATGGTTTTTCCAAATTAATAAACAAAACCGACAAATTGACTCCCATTGATTTGCGATGCACTTTGTAGTTTGGGATACGTAAGGCACCTCCCCCACCTCCCCAAAGCAAACAATTAAGTTTAAGAACTAAAAACTATGAATACATATAAAATGAAACAACGTGCTCTTAGAAATCTAATTCATTAATTTTTTATTGCCCATAATTTGCGATGACAACTTACTACATCTCTTGGGTGCATACTTTACATCGATCAATGATAGGGGAAAGAGTATAGTTAGTTAGTTCTAGCGCCGTGAAGCTTGTTAAAAAAATTCACTTCAGTCCCGCGAAGGTTTATTGATCTATTTTACTTTCATTTTTGAGAACATTAGTTTTTTTTTTTCAACTTAATTAATTAGTTAAGACGTGGATAAAAGGATTGAGCCAAAAACTTTAATGTTCAATTGGAATTATTTTCTACTTTATATTACCATTATTTTATATATAAAAAGGTGGTTCATTATGTAATTCATGTCTTCAATATATATATATATATGATCATAGTGGGAACAATGCATCTATATGGGAGTTACTTTTTTTCCCCCCCTTTATTTTGCAGTCAGGTAGTATTTGAATCAGCATCTTATTATTATTATTATTATTATTATTATTGTTTAACAATACTCGGAATTCACTCTAACATTACAATTTTAACAAGTTTAGTATAATAAGTATGTATCTTCATGTGTTAAACTAAGGAATAAAGCTATTAATTTGATCATTTTTCGGTTTGTACTTTTCATGATCATTACATAATACCACCTGTTTCGAGTTATCACAGAGATAGTTGATTGTTGGTTTCTAGACGTTTCATGTTGGCTAGGGCTAGCTTATAACGAACATTAGAGGGATGGCTATTAAAGGAGAAAGTAAACAAAAGGAAAAAGGCGTAGAAAATGCTCCAACTTTTTTAAGAAGTACCACTCATTGGCCTCGGTTTCCTACTTTAACATTTTCCAAGGATTTTCTTAGTGGTGAGGAAGAAAAAGGAGGTCAGGAACCAGCAGTCCGGAGAGAAATAACAAGAAGAAAACTATCAAAGTGCAAAAAGCACTCACTCCCATATACTAATATCTTAATCACTAATTGGGCTGAGTTTCTTTGGGAGAAAGAAAACATGTTTCTGTTTGTCTTTGTCTCAGCATTAGAATCTCTTCACAATTGATACCGTGTTTCATTTCATCATCAAGAAGACCAATCTTAGGACCCTTGTCTTAGTGAGAGCTGGTAAGGGAGTGGCCCTGCAGTTTAGAGGATAAGCTTGGATCACTACTGGCTATATACAATAATAATATGAAATGATTATTGCTAAGCGCATTGCTTTCATGAAGATATCTGAAGTCATTTAGACCTCACCTCGCACTTTGAATGCCAGGCAGTTATCCTGTCTTTACATTTTCTTTTTTCAATGAATTAATTGTGAATTTCATTTTAAAATAGAAAAGCCCTATATCTTCTTTATTATGCCTTTTTTTTTTCTTTTATTTGTTATTGTGATTCATATAGTATCACTTGTAAGTATGTGCTTGTATTAGGTACTACGTTCACTTTTCGCTATGGTATTTCGTTATTTTAAGGATTAACCTTCAAACTTTTGCTTGGTGGGCATAGCCCTTAAAGAGGTTTGAGGGAGAGGTTATACCCAACCTTACAACGTTTAGATTTCTAAATTAGAATACTGATCATACTAATGAATGGTGATAATCGTGGTGTATATATACTACTCCTGATAAATGCTTAATTATAAGTTATGGAGGGAAAGTAAGCTTGTTATAATTGGTTGATCATATGTTGTCTCCTAATAAGATTAATTTGTTATAAATCCGTATACACGAGGTGTATTGAAAGAGTAACAGGAAGGGAAGATCAACCCCTATTATTGGATAGCCATTGTCCACTTAAGCTCTAATGAACTCAAAAAAAAAAAAAAAAAAAAAAAGGGATTATAGAGGAAAAATCAAAGGTTTAGTTAAGTAGGCTAAGATAAATTTTCTTACAAAGTGACATTATTGTCAAACATCTTGAAATTAAAAGAAAGTTTTGCTAGTGATGATTTTTGGAAACACATAAACCTCCTAAGAATCAACCGAATTAGTGCATTCACATCAGGCAAATATTAGCTTTTGCGTTACAATTTTCTGTTCTCAGCAATATTTCTTTTCATTATTAGGCTTCAAGAGTTGCTCTCGTCACTTGATGTGGTTGATGGCGTTTGCCATTCTTGAGTTTATAGAGGTATAATCGGATTGAAAAAGCATATCCAAATTTCACCCATTTTGGAATTTCGAGTTACATGTCTAATATGTGACAACATAGACGCAGTACCATTTTGAATGCACGAAATCAAGAGTTCAATTTTGATTTAGATATTGCTCAAGAGACAAAACCAGGATAATGTCTTTTCCCTATCTCTTCATTTGCAAGAGGTGGAAAAGGGTCAATATTTGCCATAAATTTCTTGGTCAGCAACCACTGATAGGAGCACAGACTTGGAGACGCACTCAATCTGTCTGATGCGAGAGGACTATGGAAGCTACATGCTATTGTTTAGTGCTTACTTTTCACTGTTTATATAGATGTGGCCAGCTTGGAACAACAAACCGCCGAGGCCTTGAGGCCACCAAGCTATATTACCATATAAATGCAGACATATCCATACAATCACCGTTCAAATCACTCGAGTCATTGTTGTCTATCATTGAACATATAATACACACACTTGATCTTGTTTCCCATATCATGTCCCTTATCTATCATGGGTTCATGGCATCTGTTATTTCTCCCTCACTTTCATATTGCTTTAATAATTGTCAAGTTAAATTAAAGTTTTCTGGTTTATCAAAAAGAAAAGAAAATAGAGCCTAAAATATTAAAGTGCTATTTTTTGTTCATCAGGAAAATATCACAGCTCCTTGAAGGGAACCAGCAAAAATCGAATAAAATCTTCCATATGTCGTCACAGACGTTGACGAAGATCCCATAGTAGACTTATATAATGCACGATGACTCAAAGCATTCTTTGAATGAGACATTGATAACATGATTAACTTTGACGATATGCATAGTTGATATATTAATCAGGAAGTCATTGTCTCCATGCACTTCTACGTAGAATTGTGCAAAGGATGCAACAAAAATACGCAGTTGCTGACCTGATAAAATAGTTCTCTTCAGCCCTTTCCACTAGCTACCAACAATTGCCTACCCCCTTGTCTCTATTTTATTTTATTTTTTTTATTGTGGTAACAAACCCACCTATCATCACCGTAATTAAGGATCCAAGAAATTGAATCTTGTCCTCATCATTTGACATGTATCATTGGCAATGGGGCCATTAGCGAGCATAATTTCAACAAACAAGAAGGAAAAATATGGCACAGTCCAAAGCGAACATTCTTGCCGTCTAAGTACCATTCCGTAGATTGCTAATTGCCCATTCCTGAATCTTGAATTAGATAGTGAGACCTATAGATGAATTTTTCTTAACTTAGCCAGAAACATAAGGATTTGATGATGGGAATGCGATCATTATAGAGGGCCCCGCTAACTTTTGACCTCCCAACAAGAAGTCTTCTCGGAACCCGCGTGTTAGGTACATATAGTAGTTTCTAGGTAAAAGACTATAGAAGACCAAATTCAGGTGGGGTTGATGGTGTCAAGGAAAATGACCCTGTGGGTCTGCCAATGCCAAATAGGGGAGTTGGTGGTGCGGATGCCATTGATATACTACCTTCTGGTTAATTTAGTCACTAGCAAATTCATCGCTTACTTTGTTTTGAGTCGAAACTCTTGACATACTTAATAGTAATATCATGTAACCACTAGATATGAACTAGTGGCCATTAAGTATACAATTTGGGGGTTTAGAACTGAGGTTGACCTCACTTACTGTTAAATCCCCACCCTCTAATTCAGCTGGACCAGAAAAACAGTGATATATATATATTCAGGCTTATAATTTGGAGATCATTAACAATCTCTAATCTTATAGTTTATGATCTCATCTTCCTTCTAATAAACATGAATTTAAGACCTCAAATTCTTAAAGACTAAAGTGTGACTTAAGGAATATGTGGACATGTTTTATATGCAGTGTAACATTAATCAAGGTCGAGTAATAATTTGTCTAATGTACAAATTCTCCTCTTGACTCTGCCACCAGGAGTTCTCACTATTTTGTTAGAATTATTGTTTCACTTCGGGTTAAAACAAAGGAGGGCTTCGATTTTCTTGGTAACGACTTAAAATCGAGAATGTTTAAGACATGGAAAGCTTGTTTTGCGCACCCAAAAGAAAAAACAAGGGTTTCGATTTTCTTGGCAACACCATAAAGTCGAGGATGTTTAAGACATTGAAAGCTTGTTTTGCAAACTAATAAGCTTCTTACAATGCTCAAGACTGAAGCCGTGCTTCTGATGTACCAAAAAAAAAGAAAGAAAGCTTATCCCAAGTTTGTATTAAAAAAAAAGGGTTCAGGTTTGTGTAAATCGTAACCAAACAGGAATGGGGTTATTAATAATCTAATTTTGCAAATAAACAATGATATGCTTTTTCAGGAAATTAATAATGATAGTTTCAAATTAGTTTTGGATTTTAAATAGTGTTCATTCCCATGCCTCTCGGTGAAAATTACACAGCTAAATTATCAAGGAATAATACTGATCCTTTGAGTTTTAATTGAATCAAGAAATACGATTTCTTCTTGTCTGATTGCATTAGTCATGCCCCTATTGTTTATTTGAGGCCTTTCATTTTCTTTTGGTTTATTAGGATTTAGGAAGTCCATTCAAGTTAAAGTACCTAACATAGCAGTTGATCAGCAAGTAGTAAACCTCTACCAAAGAACCAAGTCCCCAAATGAAGCGAACCATGTTGGTCTTGAGATTTAGAAAAAGGTCCAAAAAAAAGGGGGGGGGGTCTCAAGCTTCAAATTTGCAAAAAGGCATTCTTAATCTAAGAGAAAGAATCACCAAACTACTTGATCACTATCTGAGAAACAAGTAACCAGAGGTAGCAAGGCAAATACCATTGAGGAATCGTAATGTCCTCTCTTCGACAAGCAACATGAGTGCTCATTCAAGCAATTGGTTTACCCTTTAAGCGTATGAGTTATCTCTACGACAATCCTTCTCTCTTGAAGTATAGGACGGACTGCAGTGGTCATGATCTAGAAAATGCGATATAGTATAAATCATTACCCACATTCAAACATACAAGGCATAATGAGTTAAAGATAACAGGGGGAAATTAACCACGTGAGACACAATGCCTTGATATCCAGACAGCCTGCATTCAAAGAAAATGCGTACCATATACATCAGTTGCAGGACGTCTATGCATGTTCCCTAATCTAAATTTTGATGAGACATTCACAGTAGGCAACCAGAGAAAAGGAACATCAGAAACTGAACTGAATCTTTTCCTCTGTCTTTTGATTGGTGTCATCGATCCTTGGTTTTATGTGTCCTTTTCTGTCCCTCTTTGCTCTCTTTCCCTGTCAGAATCTCTGGCCTTATCACGATCCTGGCCCTTTGTTCTATTCCTCTCCCTCTTTCTTTCACTGTCCTGTCCCCACTTGCCTCTGTCCTGTGCTCAGACAAGAGTCGTTGAATAGGATCATCCCTTGCCTTTCCCCCAGCAGACTTTGATTCATCATCATTCTCCTTGGATTAATTCAGCTTCTCTAGGGCTGCTTTTCTTAATGCTCCCTAGGCTCCTCTCCCCCCAACCCCAAAAAGTCAGCATTAGCAATTGCTGGAGAATTGGAAACTAGAGTCATGATTTGCGAGTGAGCTAGCCTTTGGAACTTCCTTCAATAATTAGGAAACAAAAAGTCCCTAGGTGTCATCATTATAATCAACGTGGCCTTACATGATCATAGCTCAGCATTTTGTCCTTAATGAGATAATGGAAATGTGAAATTCAATATAGGTGAATACGTGAAAGAAATGCAGAGCTCACTTAGAAAGTGCTAGTAAAAATTTATGGAAAAAGAAAACAGAACAACCTTTGCAAACAGGCTGTGACTGAGAATCTGCAAACTTTTTATAAAGTGAAAATCTCCATCCTTGTAGACTGACAGGTAATGTGCCTTGGGAAGGCCGTAGAGGGGAGCCAGAACTCAGCAAAGTCCATCAATCCCAGATTTCTCTGCATCGAATGCTTTCCGTGAAGTGTCCTTGAAACCTTCTTGCAGCACTATATACAACCCAACGGGCCACAACTTCACTCTTGAAACAAATACACAAAGTTGTCTAAAGGCTGCTCCAGGTGGGGAGGGGTGAAGAAGCAAGAAGAAAGCAGACTTGTATATCCTACAATAAAGAGATAAATCTGAAAAAAATTAAACACCAGAAACAGAGTAAACACAAAACAAATATGCAACAAAAGTTCATCCAACCAACATAATATGCGCCACAAATCTGTCAACTTTGATTTGATTATTCTCGTTAATCATCAATACATCACAGAGATGGAGCTTACAAGTACAACAGACATGAATTTTCAACAATCAAACAGAAATTTGGGCCTTCAGATGCTAAAAGATTATTTCAGCACCCATCAAGAGAATAATCATATGGGAGGCCAAAACAACCAAATCCATCAAGCAGTTAAAAAAATGCATTTTGATTCTTGAATAAGTTTAGTTGTTAACATTGCCATACAAATACTACGTCCATTTTCAGACATAGTAAGCACAGAGGATTGACAAAACGACAACTAAGAAACAGTTGTAAGAACTACCTATCGTTTGCTAGATTCCAACCTCCTCGTCTCAATTCCCAGAGGACTTCTTGCAATAGAAACTTAAGAGACCCCAATAAATAAAAATAAGAAAAGACAACAAAAGCAAAAGCGAGGCATCAAGAGAAGATGGGGGGAAAACCAAAAACCCAAAACAGAAAGCATGCAACACAACTCCATACTCAACGGCGATCAGCCAAAAAAGAAAAAAAGACGATACAATTTTACAGTAAATTTGCGGCTTTCTTGGATGAGATCGCAGCCGTAGAATCTCAGCGTAATTTCAATGGCTCCATCAATCCCATCTTTCCTGGACGGCGAAATTGAAATTTCAACCTCAAAAAGCGTCTCCGGCTAAAAGAGGCGGTGGAAGAAACGTAACGTACGACACGTCGTTTTTTAGGTTTTTTGTAAAGAGTTTTTGAAGCGGCAAGTCGCTGACCAGCGACCTCACACAACAGGGCGGACCGACCAAGCAAACCAAAAAAAAAAAAACTAAAGGCGCATTTAGGTTAGTGGGAAATGTTACCAGAGGACATTTTCGGAATTTCACACGACGCTGTTGCTATAAAAATCTTCTAAAGGAATCCCATATGGTAGAGTGCAATCGTCTCATTTACTCTTCTTCATAGCTTGCGGCTAGGGTTTTGGCTGTATCGAAGGTGCGCTTCTGGATTTCTAGTTTGTTTTGCTAAGTCGGGTTTGTAGAAATGGTCGGCGTGATTGGTTTCAATTGTTTAGTACTGATTTCGGTTTCTCAAGCTTCAGATTGTTTTGTTAAATGGTCTTTTGGTTTGATCTGAGTTTTGAAGATGTAACTAATGAATTGGCGTCTGGAATGCTTCAATTTTGATTTGTCTGTGCTTATTTTTCTTAGATCTGTTAGTCTTAATGCAAATTTAAAGGAGATCTTTTGTTCTTAATCGGAATCGTACTGTTTCTTGAAAAATTTACTTTTCATTTAGCTGAACGTTTGGTTCTGGATATCTGAAATGTTTTTCATTTGGATTTTCTTTTTCTTTTCTGTGTCTTTTTTATTTTTATTTTTTGATTATTTGATTTTGTTCTGATTCTTTAAAAGTTGTTTTTTGTGATATGTAATTCAACTATTAGTCATTACATGTTAGATATAATTAATTGTATGAACAATTCATATAGGTGATTATCTGCCGCTGTTGCTAATTTCTATGGTTGTTTGCTGGTTACTTGTGTTATATTCTGTTTTCTTTTTGATGAAGTGACTGGTAATTGACCTGTACAGTTATACTTTCGTGTGTAACAGGTTTAAGTTAAGACTTCATAATGGGTAAGGAGAAAATTCACATTAACATTGTGGTCATTGGCCATGTTGACTCTGGGAAGTCTACGACCACTGGTCACTTGATTTACAAGCTTGGAGGTATTGACAAGCGTGTGATTGAGAGGTTCGAGAAGGAAGCTGCTGAGATGAACAAGAGGTCGTTCAAGTATGCCTGGGTTCTTGACAAGCTAAAGGCTGAGCGTGAGCGCGGTATCACCATTGACATTGCCTTGTGGAAGTTTGAGACCACCAAATATTACTGCACAGTCATTGATGCTCCTGGGCATCGTGACTTTATCAAGAATATGATCACTGGGACTTCCCAGGCTGACTGTGCTGTCCTCATCATTGACTCCACCACTGGTGGTTTTGAGGCTGGTATCTCTAAAGATGGCCAGACTCGTGAGCATGCCCTGCTTGCCTTCACCCTTGGTGTCAAGCAAATGATCTGCTGCTGCAACAAGGTATGGTTCTAGTAGTATAATAGTTTCCACCCTGCATGTTAACATGTTCATCTAGCTATTTATCATTTTTGCCGTGGAACTTGTGTTTGGTTGATTTTATATTTAGACTTACAATTCATGTATGGACGTCTTTTGATTAGATGGATGCTACTACTCCCAAGTACTCTAAGGCAAGGTATGATGAAATTGTAAAGGAAGTGTCATCCTACCTGAAGAAGGTTGGTTACAACCCTGACAAGATTCCCTTTGTCCCCATCTCTGGATTTGAGGGTGACAACATGATTGAGAGATCCACCAACCTTGACTGGTACAAGGGCCCAACTCTCCTTGAGGCCCTTGACATGATCCAGGAGCCAAAGAGGCCATCAGACAAGCCTCTCCGTCTCCCTCTTCAGGATGTTTACAAGATTGGTGGTATTGGAACTGTCCCAGTGGGTCGTGTTGAAACTGGTATCCTGAAGCCTGGAATGGTTGTGACTTTTGGTCCCTCAGGACTGACCACTGAAGTTAAGTCTGTGGAGATGCACCATGAAGCTCTTCAAGAGGCTCTTCCTGGGGACAACGTTGGCTTCAATGTTAAGAATGTTGCTGTCAAAGATCTCAAGCGTGGTTATGTAGCCTCTAACTCCAAGGATGATCCTGCTAAGGAGGCATCCTGCTTCACTTCCCAAGTTATTATCATGAATCACCCTGGACAGATTGGGAATGGCTATGCCCCTGTTCTGGATTGCCACACCTCTCACATTGCGGTCAAGTTTTCTGAGATCCTTACAAAGATTGACAGGCGATCTGGCAAGGAGCTTGAAAAGGAGCCTAAGTTCTTGAAGAACGGTGATGCTGGGTTTGTGAAGATGATTCCCACCAAGCCCATGGTGGTTGAAACTTTCTCTGAGTATCCTCCACTCGGTAGATTTGCTGTCAGGGACATGCGCCAGACTGTTGCAGTGGGAGTCATTAAGAATGTTGAGAAGAAGGATCCTTCTGGAGCTAAGGTGACTAAATCTGCAGCTAAGAAGAGTGGCAAATGAACCGCACAAGTCAGTGTTGATGTCTATCGAAGGAATAAAGACTTGGTCATTGTCAGCGGGCCATTTGTTTTATGTTTATCGGTTTGTTTGGAGAACTATACTTTCGAGTCATCGTCCTCGTCACGGAGGAGCTGCCGGTCACAGAACTGGGTTCTGGACCGGCGGTGGCATTGGCTGTTGTGTTGAGTTATTTGTCCTCTATGTTGTCTGTTATGCTGAGACCATATGATATTTCCATTTTCGTAAAGCGACTGGGAAATTTTGTCTTGCTCATGCTGAGCGTGCTGTGTTCTGATGACATTTATATATCCGAAATGCCATGTTATATGTTTTTCAATCAATGGTCTCTTATTTGTTTGGGGAAAATCCCTCTGACAACTTAATGCCTACAGAAAGTACATAGTTCACTCATTCTCCGTTCATCCATCTTGAAGAAACAAAACATTGACAGGCCAATGCAAAGTCAAGACAATCAATTTCTTTGAACTAATTTTTCTCGTTCATGCTGAGGGTGCCTTCGCTTCAAATGTTAATTGTACTCTGGCTCGTGAGCAGGCTTTTGTTGGACCATGTCTGTAACAAAAGATCATATACATGGTATCATTAAAAATTGAAGGGGCATTCCGAGAATTGAACTCGGGACCTCTCGCACCCTAAGCGAGAATCATGCCACTAGACCAAATGCCCTTTGATAGTGTCTTAAGATAACATTTTATTTGTCTAGTTTAGATCTTGCACTAAGATTAATCTTTACCAAAAATTATCTGAATAAAGATACACTTTGATACAAACTCAAACAGAAAATTATTATTAATTTTTTTTTGGCTGAAATCCAAGCGGTGGCTGTAAAATAGTGAATGGGTGGAAGAGAGAAAGTGGAGATGGGGGCTTTCTTCTGATTTCGTAATAAAATATGAAATATATATTTGACAATAATGTTTGCAAATTTCCTGATATTTCTTATTTTTGGTCGAGCAGGGTGCTTTTCATAAAAATCTATATTTGGACAATAATACTCGTACTTTACTTACCTCTATCTACTCAAAATACAAGCCCCTGCAAGAACAGCAATTGGTTAACCACACAAATAGGCAACAGTTGAGACTGACAACTTCAGGAACTTATGGATGTTCCTCACCGAAATCCGAGGCTTTCTTGTCTCGGTTCCTGCAAGTATGAATACACGAGCATTAGAATGAAAGACAATGTTGAGGCCATTTACCGAGAAGCCAAGAAATGAAGATATGATTCCCCATCTCATCATGAGCCGCATAAGCCACAAGTTAAAACAAACATAGTGAGATAGGAAACTATGATGTCCAAAAGTAGTGAGAAGAAAAAATTAGTACTTAGTCAAAAGGAATACAACCAAATCATATCATAAATGGTCATCATATCATGATTGGTTATCTCAAAAGTGCATCTCTTGTTCAAATATTACCTGAGAGCTCCCATGATAGACTGCTGAGTTCCTGCATAATTGAGAAGTCAGAAGAGATCACATTTCTCAAAAGAAGCAGCATACTTTAGTCTCTTGTCCTGACCTATTGTCCAGAGGAAGTAGATTAGTTAAAGAAGCAACAAACTCTCATTATTGTTGGTTATTCTATAATCCTGTAATTCTACTTATTTGCACAATGCCACTTGAACATGGTAAATCCTGTATTCGAAGAGATTCAAATTGAATATATCATGGATAGATATATAAATCAACCAAAACCACCATAAGCCTATAGCAAGAGAAAAAGCCAAATCTTCTGTCCATGCACTGGTCAGTTTGAACGATTTTCTAGAATAAGATAAGGATCCTAGCCTTGAGCCTTGAAACAATAAGAATGATGGAACAGCTTCCAGCAGCATCAGTCACAGCTTTTAGGTTATATATATTACACAAAAGTTAATCAAAAGAACGAAAAACAAAAAGACTAGAGCCACATTTGGCAAAGTAATTAACAAAGGCATTATCAAACATTTTTCCCCTCGTATCATTGCATCCATAACACAATTCACCACAGCATTTTGAGGAGCCCCTAAGATGAAAGTGCCATTTTTTTCATCAATTTCTTCTGAACTTGCATTTAAGAAAAGAAGGGATGAAGTGGATTAATGAAATAAGACTCATTGTTCAATAAAGAAGGCAAATATAGTATTCACCCTGACATGCATCAATATGACTCATTATTCAATAGAGAAGAAAAATATAGAATAAAGTGGAGTACCGAAATGCATGTACCCCAAAATTCAATAAGAATGAAATGGCATTATTCAATATGCTAAGTTAATATTTGTATCATTTGAAAGACAATAGTGGAAAGTTGGTTTCTTTATATTTGAATCAATTATAGAAGTAAGATACTTTTCTTCTTTGTGAGGTAATTTCTGAGTGATTAAAGTTCATTTCTTAGCATGGAAGTGCAGCAGTTTCCACACAAACAGATGCAAGATTGTATTGAAAACTTTCAACAGTGTGATATCATCATTACTGAAGAAGCATTACCCTAACAGCTTTAGGGTATGAGATACAGTGACATATGAAGCATGGTAATCGGAGTAGTTCTCAATTCAATTTCTTACCCATGGAACAGATTTTAATAAATGTCCCTAAAGTACAATAATTGCCCCAGTCCATGAATTCCAAGATCATTAGACTACCAGCAAGTTGCAGTGCATTCCAGCAAGCATGCCACTACACATTGACCCTTGAACACCAATCTGAAGTAAAAATATCTCAATAACCCGATATACAGAGCAAACTTTACTTGTTAACTTACTAGATACTAAATTACCCTGACACATTTCCCATCATCAGCAAATGAAAGGGCAATGATGGAAACAAGTTCCATCAATGTACCTCCATGATAAACATCCTATGCAGCATATTATAGATCAATTTCAAACAAAGTTAAGTGAAGTAGAAAGGAATTCCAATACCATTTCTGGGTTCAGCTCTGGAAAGTTGATTGGTACCTGGCAACCTAGGGACAATACTTCAAGCAAAACAAAATGGGCTCAAGATACATGGAGAAACAGTCACTTTAAGTACAACTACAAAATAGTTAGTTCAGCTCATTGTTAACATAAAGTATGTTAAAGTATACATTGAGCTAATATCAAGCTGACACAACAAAATTCTGTTCCTTGGTTTTGTGGTTTAACTTCTTTCCTAAGATACAACTATATGGGCCCAAAAACGTGAAAAAATGATTGTTAACACAAGTAGATTGCTTCATTATTACATATTTCATGTTTCAGAAAACATCATTTTTCCTTTGAGATATTTTTGGTTATAGCAACATATGGTAAACATATCATTTTCTTATCCCCTTTTGTTTGACTAAGAATTATAAACAATAAGTAGTTCATGTCATTTTAACCAAAAAATGAGGTAAGACAATTGAACCAAAAAATGAGGTAAGCCAATTGAACCAAAAAGGATTCCTGCTAAAGTCAGAGTCATCATGAAATCTCCTAGCTAATAATGGAGTATCAATGCCAGGCGCTCAGAGTTAAAAATAAAAAACACATAACATGAATCTCTGAGTTTATAAATTGATATGCAGCTAAGGAGTGCTAATCAAATCATGTGCTCTAAGTCACCATTAATTTTTTATTTTTTTTTTAAGGAATGCCAGATATGCATAATTGTTACATCCACTAATGCAGAAACAAAAAAAAAAAAGGGGGAATGAAATTTTCCTTTCTCTGATGACTGGCCTACCCTTTGTTTCCACCAAGCAGGTCCATTAGCATCCATCACCATAAGCTAATAATTATGGAACAGTTATGTAGTGGCCTGTACTGATCACAAAGTAAAGTTGAGTCTAGTGGACTAGGAAAGACTATTTAAGAAATCCAAATGGCTAATAGACTTCAACAAACTTGTTTTAAGAAGATTAAAATAAATGATGCTGCGATATGCTTAAGCATAGGGGGTATCAAAGTGAAGACATATAATTGTCCCTACAATTGTGTTTTACCATCGTTTACAGCTTTCTGTGTGCCTTGCAGCACATCATCATAGAAATAGTTCCTGATTACTCTGGAATGAGGAATATAATTCAATCTAGTAGGAATGCCTCTCCATTTTTCTGTAAAGAGCTAAAGAAAAGAAGAAATGAATAAGAGGAGCACTTATGCCACTCTTATCAGAACCTAACAAATTTTGGAAAAGAAAATGTAATCCCTAACTTCTAAATGGACAGGGCATAAATTATATGCCTGGATTCATGATGCCTGACTACCAGGTAAAGACTTTTCTAGGATAGTAAATAGAACAGTTTAACATTAGAAAAATCAGATAATTTGAAGTTGCCTACCGGGCAATGACTTTTCTGGAATGGTAAATAGAACAGTTTAACGTTGGAAAAATCAGATAATTTCAAGTTTTTTTAAGGTAAAAAGCCATGTGTCTCTAATGTTCATGTCCAAGATAAAAATTTATCCTCTGTAAAAACATTCATCAAATTGCTGGAGGATACTAAGCTTTGAATTGCAAGATTGAATACAAACTTATAATCACAAATCTTTCAACATGTACCTCCTATAAATGGTAAAAGACCAATAGTAAAATCAAGAAGTTGTCCTATGGACAGGCATTTAGGAAGAAGAAACTGCTTGGAAGATAACAAGAACAAGAGACAAAGTCCAGTAACATGTCTAAGTGAAAGAAGAGAGTGAAGAAGAAAAATTATTAGCTTATAGAGTCCTATTTCTTGTGCTACCTAATCTTCTTATGAATGCTATCATAGTTACCACCTTTAAGGAAATGGGGAGATCTTACAAGAACATGTCAATCCCTATGGAAGAAGCTTGAAAGTCAACCATAAAGTCTTATAAGTTGCTCAGAAGGAGGAGGTAAATGAAAATTTTTAATCCTCTTAGGAACCCAAAATCATGGTTCCCAAGTCATAACACAAAGAATAGGTTTTTGTTCCAAAGAACATGATGGTAGAAGAAAGATGTGAGTGACAATCAAAAAGAATATTAAGCTAATCATGAAAGAATGGTTTTTTTTTTCGTATCAGATAAAATCAAAATCCATAAGAAGAATATCAAAGTGCCATACATCTTTCAAATCTATGACAGGTCATGAAGCTGAAAAGATAGCCCATCAGATAAATAAGTCGGAGGAAACTGGCATAATACTTGTCACAACATGAGACACTAACCTGACTCGATCAGTTTTACTTTACCTTGCTGCACCTGAGACAACAGTGAATCAATTTCTTGGAATACTACTTTTGGGCGTTTACCATTGGTCGGCATTTGAGAGGGATAATGAAAATATTGATAGCAGGTTCACATGGGAAACAATGGAAGAAAGTGGAAAATGTAAAATCCCCTTCTTCATTATGCTTGAGTAAGCAGAAGAGATGGCTTCAGCATTTTGTTTGTGTATTTCAAGATGTGACCTTGCCTGCACACAAACTGAAGAAAGAATACTTGCAGGAATATGTTAGACGAACAAAAAGGGTTCTAAGTCTTCAAACTGATGATTCATACTACTGTACCTTAACATATGGCATTTCTTAGGGGGGAGCATGAATTCTTTAGTGACAAATTCAAGAAAATTCTTCTGGCAATAAGCATGTTCAATCATACATGAAACTAAGCCAAAAAGTATCAGAGCACACATAGGAGAAACTATAACACTTAATAGGTGAAGTGATACAAAAAAAAAAATTAAATTCTACCCTCCCTTTGTTAAGCCAATCTCCCACTTTAAGTGACTAGGTTTGTGCACGCCCATAGTTCAGCATGAGACATATTTTGTTTAAGATGGCTATCTAAATTTTCCTTTTGTGGAAGCAGTGGATGAATAAAATGCCATAGGTAAGTAGATATACTCGACCCTTCAATATTCTGGCACTACTTATGTGAGAAACATAGTCATCTATTGGGTATCTTCTTCCATGTTCTTCATAGAAAGTAAAACCAAACAAGATTATCTATGAAATAGATCTACAAGCATAATCTATGTTGTTTTAATGGATTATGGCATGCTCTCAACAACTGATATCAAAATGGAGTGAAAACAACAAGTCGGACCTTTTCTTCTATGTCTTCAGCTCAGGCAGTAAGTATGGCTTAAATTTCCTCAGACTCTGGAGGGAAGCTTCATACAAGATAAATTTTCTCTGACACTGGGTCTAATGTTCTACAACAAATCTGTCAATCAAATTATTTCAGGGATGCTCAATCAAAGCCTATGACAACCATAAACTTAAGCATATAATGTCAATTTTGAGGAACAAATAAACAAGTAGATGTTTCATGCGATATGTGCAATCCAGTCATTCATTCATCAAAAAATTTGAAATCCATACAATGTCACAGCTGTGGAAGCAAAGAGATAACCAAATCACAAGGAATGGCAGCACTGATACATACTTCACTTGCATCTAAGGCTATGTGAACATCTGGTCTGATCAGCAACTTTTCCCGACTCTGTGCTTGTGCAAAACTTCAAGGATAACCATCCAGAATCACCCTTTTGTCTTTGCATCTTCCCACAATCTATAAAATAAAGAAAATTTATTTCTAAAGCATTCAAGTAAAAGATATATGTTTAAAAAAAGCGAAAGAGAGAGAATCAAACTTCATGACTGTATTACAGCTGAACTATTTCGCTTGGAACCAGGCAGCTAGAATTAATAAACTCTTTGGTTTCATTTTTCATCTCTGTCCCAGCAGATACTTTGGCTTTCAGTAGATTGCCAGTTGACATATGCACCAATCCAAGCTATAGAATCCAACCACCCAAAAAAAGCTCAACAGAAGAGTTAGAAAATGAACAAAGAATGCACGTTAGTGCTTAGATTCAACAGATAAAAAGCAGATGCCTAGAATAAACTTTATTCACAAAGAAACTCGAGCACAAGAATCAAGATTCAGTAATTGTAAATCTATAATAAAGAAAATTTTTTGATTAATTGAAAAATAAAAAAGGAATCTTTCTTGAGTCATGGGCTGTTTTTGCACTAAGAACCAAATGATTCTCTCCATTGCAATGAGGGAGCCACTGAAGCTCAAAACCTATCACCCTTCCCCTTCAAGGAACCCAAAACAAAGAAAAGGAACAACAAAAGAAAAGAATGCCCCAAAGAACCCCAAAAGGAGAAAGGAAGCAGAGCAAAATGTACAATATAACTAAAATAGAAACAAGATTACCTTATTGACTATTTGTTCACACTGAGTGCCTTTTCCCAAAACCGGTGCACCGGATATCATAATCTTCAGGGGCTCACTTGAAGAATAATTGACACCCACTCCCAGATCAGAAAATGGGGAGAAGACGAAGAAAAGAGATTTAAAAAAAGAAAAAAAAAAAAAGAAGACAAGAACTGTCTTCTTGAGTCGTCATAATACTAACACACAAAGATTAATAAAAAAACAAGAAAGATAATTTTCTTCTTTGTGAGGTCATTTCTGAGTGGTTAAAGTTCATTTCATAGCATGGGAGCAGAGCAGTTTCTTACACAAGCATTGAGTTGAAAACTTGCAACAATTCAGAGTGGTATCATCATTACTCAAGAAGAATTGCCATAACAGCTTTAGGGTATAAGACAGTGTGGCATATGAAGTATGATAATCAGAATATTTCTCAATTCAATTTCATACCTATAGGATAGAACCAATGATAGTAAAGGACCCAAAAGAACCATTATCACCCCAATCCATGAATTCCAAGATCATTCAGCTACCAGCAAGTTGCAATGGAATTCCAGCAAGCGCAACATTACCCGTTGACCCTTGAAACACAAACCTGAAAGCAAAAATACCCTGATAACGTGAAGTAGGGAGAAAACTTTACTTTGCTAAATTGCTAAATATTAAATTACCCTGACACATTTTTCGTCATCAACAGTGAAAAGGCAAGGACTCGAATAAATTTAATCAAGGTATTTATGTGATTAACATCCTGCACAGTATAAGACATCATCAATTTTAAACAAAGTTACATGAAGTAAAAAAGAAAATTCCATTACTATCTCTGGGTTCAGCTCTGGAGTACTGATATGCAACTGTCAAAATAGGGACAATATTTCAAGCAAAACTAAATGGGGCTTGAGATACACACTATAACACAGTAACTTTACCTGCAGCCACAAAATAGTTAGTTGATGTCATTGTTAACATAAAACATGTTAAATGTATAGATTTAGCTAATATCAAGTTAGTTTCCACTTTTATGGCCATGAGGAGTTCTTAAAAGAACATATAAATCCCTATGAAAGAAGCTTGAAGATCAACCATAAAGTCTTACAAGTTGCTCAGGAAAAGGAGGTCAATGAAAATTATAATCCTGTTGAGAACCCAAAATAATGGTTCCCAGGTCATGACAGAGAATAGTTTTTCATTTCAAAGAACTCAATGGTAACAGAAAGATGTGAGTTGACGATCAAAAAGAATATTAAGCTAATTATGAGGGAATGATTTTTGCGGTATCATATAGATTCAAAATCCATAAGAAGAATATCAAAGTGCCATACATATTTCAGATCCACAAGAAGTTATGCACCCTGAAAAGATAGGCCATCAGAGAAATACACCAGAGGAAACACACATAATACTTGTTACAACCCAAGTCACTTACCAGACTCGATCAGTTTTACTTTATCTTGCTGCACATGAGATAGCAATGAATCAGTATCTCGGAATAATACTTCTTTTGGGCAGTTCCCATTGATCTGCACTTGAAATGGATAATAAAACAAGTAAGAATGTTGAAAGCAGGTTCACATTTGAAACAATGGAAGAAAGACAGTGGAAAATGTAAACTTCCCTTCTTCATTATGTTTGAGTGAGTGAATGACGTGAATTCTGCATTTTGTTTTTTTGTTTCAAGATGTGACTTCACCTGTGCACAAACTGAAGAAAGATTACTTGCAGGAATACGTTAGAGGAATAAAAAATGTCAAGTCTTCAAACAGATTTTTCATACTACTGTACCTCAACATTTAGCATTTCTTAGAAAGGTTGTCGGGAGCATGGATTCTTTAGTGACAAGCCCAAGAAAACTCTCCTCATCATAAGCATTTTTTTAGCTTACATGAAACTAAGCTAAAAAGTATCGGTAAAGAGCACGCACAAGAGAAGCTACAATGCTCAATTGGTCAAGTGATACAAAAATTTTCCAATTTCCCATCCCTTTGTTAAGCCCTTCCCCCATTAAGTGATTAACTTTGTGCATACCCATAGTTCAGCATGAGAAACTTTTTGTATTGGCAATGCAAAACTAAACACATGGAGTGAAATGCCAGAGCAATGCAGATATACTTGTCCCTCAATAAATCTGGCCCTACTTATGCGAGAAACATAATCATCTATCGTGTTTCTTCCTCCATCTTCTTCATGGAAAGCAAAACTAAACAAGATTATCTAGGAAATAGATTGACAACCATAATCTATGTTGTTTTGATGGATTGATGGATGGCATGCTCTCAACAACTGATATCAAAATGGAGTGAAATGCATGTGCCTGTCTGTGAGCGTGCCTGTGTATCGGATTACACATGCATATTGTAGTTATACCTTATTTTCTGTTTCATCAGGTCGGACAATGAGTCTGGCTTTAATTCCTCAGAGACTCTGGACAAAAATTTCCTATGTCATAAATTTTCACCATAACTGGGTCTAACCTTCTACCAAGGCATCTGTC
This sequence comes from Kandelia obovata, assembly GCA_021464305.1. Lineage (NCBI taxonomy): Eukaryota > Viridiplantae > Streptophyta > Magnoliopsida > Malpighiales > Rhizophoraceae > Kandelia > Kandelia obovata. Next base: position 1,429,664 of record CM038481.1, read on the forward strand.
AATCAGGATTTCACGAGGGACCTGACCATCAACGATCAAAATCATGAAGATACATGCAAGAGAAAAAATTATACCGTAAAAAACACTCCAAATGGGACAAACATCCAAACGTCTAGGTATTGCAAAATAAATGACTACACTCAGATTTTTAAGGGTTGCTCAATCAAAGTGCACTACAAGCATAAAGGTCAGCATATAATGTCAATCTCAGGGGATAAAAAACACTTAAGTTTGCATGAATTGCATGCGATCCGATCATTCATCCATAAAAAATATATGAAATCCAAACAATATAACCGATGTAGAAGCGAAGAGATATCAGACAATAACCAAATCACTAGCAACGGCAGCAGTGATATATCCGGTCTGATCTGCAATTTTTCCAGACTCTGTTCTTGCACAAAACTATGTGGACAACCATCCAGAAGCCACCCTTTGGTCTTTTCCCTCGACAGTCTCGTGCCCGTCACCATCTATAAAACAAAGCCTTTTATTTCTGAAGCATTCAAGTAAAGGACATAAGTTCAGGATAAGAGGGCGAGAGAAGGATAGAGAAACAAAGTTCATGGCTTTATTACAGTTGTCACTATTTCCTCAGGAACCAAACGACAATAATTCATGAACTCATTGGCTTTATTTTCAATCTTTGTCCCGGAAGATACCTCGGGCTCTCAGTAGATCTCCAGTTGAAATATGTACCAATCCAAACTAAGAATCAAACTACCCAAAAAAGGCTCAAAAGAAAAAAAAAAAAAGAAACAAACCATTAGTGCTTAGATTCAACAGACAAAAAGCAGAAACCTAAAATAAACCTTTCTCACCATGATACTCAAACACAATAATCAAGATTCAGTAAGTGTAAATCTTTAATAAAGAAAATAATTTTGATTAATAGAAAAAGAAAAAAAAAAACAGAGAGAGAGGCTTTCTTGAGTCACAGGCTGTTCTTGCAGTAAGAACCAAATAGTTCTCTCCATTGCAATGGAGGAGCTACTTAAACTTCAAAGCCTGACGGTCCCTTCTTCTCGTTCAAAGAACCGAAAAGAAAAGAAGAAAAGAAACAAGGAAGGAAAAAAACACCCCAAAAAGAAAAAATAACTCCAGAGGGAAAAAGAAAGCAGAGTGAGATGGGCAATATAACTAAAATGGAAACAAGATTACCTTCTTGACTATTAGTTCACATTGACTGCCTTTTTCGGGACGCCCGATATATCTTAACCTTCAGGGGCTCGCTCACTTAAAGAATAACAGCCACTCAGACCATAACCAGAAAAGGGGAAGAAGCAGAAGATGTGAGATTACAAAGAAACAAGAGCCAATATAGCAGAAATCCTCAAATATTGACAAAAAAGAAAAATAGAAAGACCAGACATTGGGCCCTGGATTATATTCTTGAGTTGGGTGCTTCTTTCCCGACAGAAGGAGACAAGATATTGACTTTGATGATGAAAAGAACGGCAGAAAGATAGAGACGGAGAAGAAGAAGGGCAAGAAGGGAATGTTGAAAGAAAGGAGACAACGTCTGGAGTGGAAACGAACACTGTGGAACAAGAAGAAACTGAGGTGCAATATAACCCACGAGGATTGTCAAAAAGAAAACAACAAAGACTATATCTTTGGGTCTTGATTGGGTGTGTTTCTTTCAGGACAGAAAGAGACAAGACAGTGATTGTGACGATGAAAAAGACTGCCCTACAGACAGAGATGATGATGAAGAAGAAGAAGGTGGGAACGTTGAAACAGAGGAAGCGACTCTGCCGAACTAACTGCAAGAAACTGAAGTGGCCGTTACTTCCCAAAATTGTCCCCGCTGTTTCGAAGCTTTGCCAAGAAAGAGAGAGGGGCAATCTTGGATGTTTAAACGGAGGAGCGGCCTACTGGCGGTGATGAACTGGTGATGTCTAAGGACATCACAAATTCTTCAGTTTTTTTTTTTGTCAATTGTTATTTAATATTCACATCAGATTTTCTTTTATTTATTTATTCTTGTATTTAGTTTTAACATGGATCACATGTTCGGATTTGTTTCTTCAAAACAATCTAAACCCGAAATGATTATCAAATTCTTGAGCCTTTTTCTCTCTTCTTATATAAACTTAATTTTATTAGCAAATTTTAAAATCTAAATTTTAAATCACTCGTTCAATCCAATTATCAAATTTACCTTATTTAATAAAAAAAGAGACAATTTTTTACAAATATATATATATATATATATTCTATGGTTTTGATAGGAGAAAGAGTGCGACAACTCCCCTTTTGTGGCGTTGAAGTTCTCAATCAATTGCCAACAAAACAGTTTCGTGCATTTTTTTTTTCTCACTTGCTATTGACACATACATACAGGTCCTGAATCACAAACTTGGCCCCATGTTAATGGAAAATACCCTGTCATATGGCCATCTTGATCACAGTCAAAATCATAAAAGCCTGCACAAGAAAGTTAATTGCTATGTTACCAAGGAGACCATTACCAATCAATGGAATAATCCAAAGTTACTCATAAAACTGGCTGAAAACAATGGAAGATGAGATAGAAAGTCGTTCTAAAAAACTCACGTTCTGATTGTGCGTCCTTAGCCATCTATTTCTATGCATGTCATAAAGCTTCCATCTGAAAATAAGAATCCCACCTCATAGCTGCATTAGGAGCTTCATGGCAGAGGAATCAAGGTGTAAGAATACTAATAGTCCTGCAATATACTTCAAAACAACTAGGTGACGGTTTAATTGAGAACCATGGGTTCTCTTTCTCTTGGCGTATGTTCCTTTACGGTCAATAATAAGGCAGTTCATACACAGCTTCAACAATGAAATTGTTTCGCATTCATAGCAGCAGCCATGGTCCTCAATGTCCGGGAGATTTCTGAAAACGGCGGCCTCTCTGCCGGATCAGAAGCCTGGCAACTTTCCATCAAAGACTTCCGTTAAGGGTCACACCATGGGGGAATTTGTGGACGTAATGTATTGTTCACAATTCCTCCTGCAAGCCAAAAACCATAAGAGAACCTGACAATCATTAATTGAACAATTATTGGTTTGATATAACATGGCAAGAGAATATAAGGCTCACAAGGATAGAAAAAATATATATATATTTATAGATAAAAGAAACATATCCCAAGGTCTCCTCTGGGAACCATATTTCAAACTTTTGGGAAAGCCAAGATTATTAACAGGACTTCACGTGTCCAAAAGCTTGCTGGCAAAGCTCTCAGACAGGTTTAAGTCTCGAGGACCTCCCCTGGGCATTTGACTATCTGGCCTTAGCCTACCTACCAGTCTTGATCTCTTGCAAACCGGGCGAAGCATCTCCTGCAATTATACTCATCGAAGCATCGCACAAAACAGTGACAGACACGCTTTTCAGTCTGTGTAATGACCTCAAAGCACAACCTACCCCTCACAAACAGGCCAAGGGCAGCGCACTTCATCCAAACATTATTCTTCTGATATTTAAGTAAACAACCATAGGAAAGTTTCGATGGGAGCTTAAACTGGAACCAGTCTTTGGTAAGAAGAGTCATTGGCCACTGATTACCACGTTCAAGTCACTACAGGTTCAAAGTGTCTCCAAGCTCCAATGTGGACCACTAGGATATAACCAAGGAAAAAATGAACAAAAGAGTTACCTGTCTATAATAATTGCTTAATAGCTTAACTCAAAACTATACTGAAAAGGGGGAAAAAAACTTTTAAGTTAAGTTAATGAATGTGGATCAAGACACAAATAGCCTCAAACACACCTCCATCTCCACTATCGCTTCACTGCGTAAAGGCCACATGCAGGTGAATCAGCGCAATGTACCTTTACACTGGCTTTGTCTTCAACATTCTATTTTAAAGGCTATATTTCATCTATTTCCTTGAAACGCTTCCCTTCCATGCATCAACCACTTTATAAAATTACTCAATCAAAACTCTGCTCAGTGGTTGCATTATCACAACCAGCGTGGCCCCAAGGTTTGAATACCAAATTTTCAGCACCATTGTCAACAACCAGCGTGGCCCCAAGGTTTGAATGCCAAATTTTCAGCACCATTGTCAACCCTTGGCCTCTATTCCCTTCGGTTCATTTTCTTTTATTCTATATTTTGGTTTAATTTTTTCTTTCGCTGTAATAACACTGAATCCTCTATTAAGGAAGCAATAAAGATCATAAAAGGGTTGTAATATAAAATTGGAAATGGACATAGACTTGCCTTTGATGGCCATTCATACTGGCAAAGAGAATATTGCGAAGGTGGAGAGAGAGATTAGATAAGTGTTACTTTTGCTTTTTGCTTTTTGCTTTTTTTTTTATCAGATATAACTTATGATTTTTCTACTCAGCAGTTATAATAGATAGCCAACCTTTTTAGCAATTGAGAACGAACAGAAGCATGCTTGGGTGGATAGAATCCTTGTTAGGCAGAGATGATTATCCTAAATGATTGCTTAAAAAGAGAAAAGGTGATGTGAAAAATAAAAAAATTTCATTTATTAAAAATATAAAATATTTTTAAATTTTAATTTAATAATTAAAAAATATATTTTAAAAAATATAAATATATATATATTTACTTTGACTTTAGTATAATTTGACATTTTGAGTATGAATTTTTTTTTGAAAATTATTTATTTAATATCATTGAGATAAAAAAAAAATGCTGCTCATACAGCTCAATTCAATGCAAATACACAACGTTTCGTTATATGACATTTATTTATTTAATATCATTGTTTTGCGTTTGGCGCTCCAAAGTCCAACTGAACCACCAAACACGTCCCGCACGTGTTTACCTGTACTCCACCGCCATACACGAGAAAGAAAGGCGCCTCTACACAACGTCAATTTTTCAAATTATCGTATCCACTTTTTAACCGTTACATCAGACTGTTACCTGTCCCACCGTCCGCACTCCTTCTCGCTCTTTCTTTTTTGTAGGGTTTCCGCTCCCCGCCACCGCCACCGCCACGATGCTTCCCTTATGCCTCTCGGCCCACTGCCGCCGTCGTCGCCACCACCCTCTCCAGCTTCTTCTCCACCACAAACTCCTTTCCACAGTCACTACGACCTCCTCGGAACCATTACGCCTCCCACTCTCTCACCCGGCCTACATGATTTGGGGCTCCAACACCTCTCTTGGGAAAACCCTAGTCTCAACTGGCCTCGCTTCCTCCTTCCTTCTTTCTCCACCGCCGCGCTCCAGCGCCTCCGTAAAACTTAAATTTCTTTATCTGAAGCCCGTCCAAACGGGCTTCCCCTCTGATTCCGATTCCCATTTTGTTTTCACAAAAGTTTCCTCTCTTGCTTCTCGTCGAAATCCCTCCGTCTCTCTTTTTGCTTCCAATCGGGTTCTCAAATCCTCATTCGCCGCGTCTGGCGTCGATTTCAAGAACCGCGGGATCGACGACTTAAACTTTTACGAGGAGAAGGTGGTTTTTGGGGATAAGGCTGCGATTTCCGAGTTGACTTGCGAGACGTTGTACGCATGGAGGAATGCGGTTTCGCCACACTTGGCTGCAGAAAAGGAAAGCGGCGTGGTCAAGGATTCTGCTGTGGTGCGGGCGCTGGAGAAATGTTTGAGAAGTGGCTTGGAAGGTGAGGGTGATTTAGAGACAATGAACTCTCTGTGTGTTGTAGAGACTGCTGGAGGGGTTGCAAGTCCCGGTCCTTCTGGTGCCTTACAATGTGATTTGTACCGGTGCTTGATCTTTTTTTCTTGCTTTGAACTATGTTCCATTCTCACTTTGTCTTGTCTTTTTTTTTTTTGGGTCCTTCTCCTCTTTCTCTTTCTCCTCCTCACACACACACCCACACACTTAATTGGGTCGTCTGTCAATTCATTTTTCAAGGACCCATAAAGGCAAATTCTCCAGAGACCCCCAAACCCAAAAAAATGTTTTCGGTAATGCGATAGTGTGTTTAATTTTGATGTACTTCTTTTGTTACATATGATGTTCACAAAATAATAATAATAATAATAATAACAATAATGCTGAAATTCTGAATGTATCTAGAAAAGACTGAAGGGGACATCTTGGAAAAGTTTAGTTTGATGGCATTCTGGTACCGTGAATGGATAAGAGGTGGGCGAGTGTAATTGAGAGTAACGGTGAAACAGAGTGCCTAGCTTACTAGTTCATTCAGTTCTGAAAAGTTGCCTCATGGTACTCCTTCTTTGGGCCTAGGGACCTTAAATAGTGTGTCTAAGTGCAAGTTTATTAGGAGTCTTTGTTCTTGATTGAGGGATCTTGGTTGTTTAATTAGTCATGCTCATGAGAACACTAATTTTAAGTTCTGCAGATTTACATGATTTTTTTTTGTCTTACCTTGTGCTCCTCCTGAACTTAAGCTGTAGCTTTGATGCTGTTTTTGGCTCCTGTCATGAAAATGAGCCATATATAATCTAGACATGTACATATTGTTGCTTACAAAAAAAACAAAAAAAGGCCTCTGGACAAGGTAGGATGGAGGTGAAGGATTTAATGGAGTAGCCAAATACTACTAGTTTCGGACTAAGGATTACTATCAAATTACACAACTGGTGTCACCATGGAGACAAAAATGTCTCAGTAATTATTCTATAGAAACAGAAATGTTGGAAATGGGATGTTGGGAAGAATTATAGTGCTTATATTATCCCTGATTCAGTTTGTTTCTTAAATATAATGGCAGGCCTTTCCGGCTACCCGGCGTTCTTGTGGGAGATGGGCGGCTAGGTGGTATATCTGGAACCATCTCAGCTTATGAGAGTCTAAAACTTCGAGGTTATGATATTGTTGCTGTTGTTTTTGAAGATCATGGCCTTGTTAATGAGGTGCCATTGCAGTCATATTTGCGAAATAGGTAATTTCAATTATTTTTCTCTTGCCGACTTCATCATTTGACACACTGATGCACCAACAGCAATCTTTTTATGCATATGTTCTCACTCTCCTGTTGATGTAGTATTTTGTTCTGCATTGCTACTTTCTATTTACTTCAATGGTCAGCAGATCATTTAGTTTATGAAAACAGGATTTTATTCTTCACTTATCTTTTATTTATCTCCAGGGTGCCTGTGATCATACTTCCGCCTATTCCACAGGATAGGTCAAATGACTTGTTGGAATGGTTTGTTGATTCTAGTGAAGCATTCAGCTATCTGAAGGAAATATTGCAATCAGCTTTCTCCAAAAGGATACAAAGACTAAATGACATGTCAAACAAGGCAGAGGAAATTTTGTGGTGGCCATTTACTCAGCACAAACTTGTAGACGAAGGAACTGTTACCGTAATTGATTCTCGATGTGGTGAGAATTTTGCAGTTTACAAGGTCAGTATTGTAATGAATAATGAATGTGTGACTCACTTTTCTTAAAAATTTTATTTTAGAAGTACTTTTCTTCCCCATTTTTTGGTCACCTGCCATCTAGGACAACAGCAATTAGTTATGGGTGTTATTCCATAAAATTAACTTTTGTACATTTCTTTTCTCTTTTTTCCTGCAGCATTTTCTCTATATTATATGCAAATGTTGTGTTCCTGCTAAGTTGAAGACAAACTCCAAAATGCCAACCAAAATTTACCTTTTTTATTATCATTAATTATAGGCCCAGAACAACGAGTTTATAACTCAACAATTTGATGCATGTGCTAGTTGGTGGACTCAAGGACCTGACGCTACTCTGCAGGTCAGCTTTACGGCATTCAGCGATTTCTTTATGCTTGTTAAACTTTTCTATGTTTATCTTTTATGGTAACTTGATGTGAAATTTGGCTATGTAAAGGATGAATAGGTTGGTTTTCAGTTGTGAACAAATTGAGGTAACATGATGCTGAAATCTTAAGTGTATTTTGCTTGCTTTTCCATATTGTTTTTCTCTTCTTAGACAATCTTGTTTCTAGTTCCAATTTATAGAGTATCACTCTACAAATTTTATTCAGCCACATGGGTTGCAGGAGGGCAATTTGATTGCTCCCTTTTTCTGAACAATTGCTTATTGCATGCTAATCTTGTGGGCAGACATTCCTGTCAAATATAAGCTAAAAGCAATGCAATTAGACATCCCAGTGTGGGCACCCTTTTGGACAAAACTTTCTTGTTAGGATGGCCCAGGATTTAGGCAGAATTTACCCTGCAGGAGTGTACTGTACATGCCTTTGTTGTGTTATGCTTGATCATAATTATTGATGATCCTTGTAGAGCACGTGCCAAACATCTGAAGCTGTGCTTTAAGACCTTGGATGCTATGAACTAAGTGGCCAATTGCTTAAATGTTTTTGATGAGTCGAAAATTTTTGTTTTCCACTGATGGCCCAACCCAGTTAGCATCTTTTCTAATAGATGCTGGTAAGTAATTAACAAAGTGGTAAACTTCACTTTTCTTTACATTAATAATGTGGGGCAAGATGACTGGTTTACATTGTCATAGAGAAGGCATAACTTGACTGCATGAATTTCACATGGTTATGATAAAGAAGGACAACAGCTAAAGATGGTTCTAGTGCTAATTTGCCAGAAGCCATGGGTGTTAATCTTTCTCAGATGGCTTTTGTTTTTGTTGATTCCAAGTTCTAGAGGCTAGGTAATATTTGAACTTGAAGATGGTCCTCGATAGGATCTCTATAATGTTGCATTACAGAAAGGGTAAAGATAATGGATGAAAGCCATATTAGATACTTGTATGGGGGAAAATTTTTTAGTTTTTACATATATTAAAGGATTTTAGACATGAATTTTGCTTCTTATGTTGCACTTAATGGTGACTTTTTCTGTGGCTGTTGGAAATTTTGTCTGGCATCTAAACTGATGAGTCCTTCGACTCACCTTTCCATAAAAACAATACTAGGAAGCTGCAATGTGTCCACAGAGTGGATGCTTGCTATGATCTTGAGTGTAAATGCAAACTTTTTCTTAATTGTTAACTCTAGATCTCATTATTTCTGTACATTTCTTCAGATCCTGAAACTATTTAATGACAACTAATCATAAGGTAAAATTTTCACACTGTTAGGCATCCTATTAGAGAAATTGCCAACAAAAAGTTGATATGTTTAAAACATACACCATTGCCAAAAACAAATAATGCCATAAATTTTTTTACATGCTAAGTGCTTAGTCCCACCCTCTGCTTTTGTTTCTCTTTCTTTCTGTTTACATCATTTCTGCTAGCTTAGTATTCAGTCTCTCCTCAGCATGGCAATTTGATGTCTGATTTGTTTAGGTGGTTTCAGACTGAGCTTGCAAGAGACATGGGTTATGCTGCTGCAAGATTTGGCCATGTCATGTTTCCTGAGAATGTTTATGAGCCAGCCTTAAAATGTGCAGAGCTTTTGCTTGAGGGTGTGGGCAAAGGTTGGAACCTATAGACGTACATGTGCATGTAATTTGTTCCTCTTTTGATAAAGAGAAAGCCACTAATTCTTGTTCTGCCACTTATCTTGATACTTTTCTCATACAGTTTGACAGTGAAAATGTCATTAGACTTTCCTTCTCATTAAAGCTTTGCATTTGTTCCAGTAATGATACAGACCAATATAACTGTTGAGTCAAGTTCTAATAAAGTTGATTTGTAAAATTGTTAGATGTTTTTGGCATTCTGAAACTATATTTTCCCATTTGTATTCAATAAATGCAAATTGTTAGACTCATTGCTGTTGCAGGTTGGGCTTCCAGGGTGTACTTTTCAGATAATGGATCAACAGCAATTGAAATTGCCCTTAAAATGGCGTTCCGCAAATTTTGTTGTGATAATGGAATTTTTTTAGGCTACCCAGGTGAAAGATATATTGAGCTAAAGGTTGGTCATGGTAATTTTCTTTTGAAATAATGTAGACCTATCTTGATTATTCTCTATGCATAATGCCTGAGATTTTGTTTTCATCAGAGATCAGGGGAAAATTGTTTGATGTCAATGTATTAACTGTGAAGTAGGACATTTCTCATTTCTTCTATTTTGCAATTTGATATATGGTGCTACTGCAATGCATTTTGTCTTAACAAGTGGTGCCAAACTTCCAAACACTTGGAAGGTGATGCAGTCTCCAGCAAAAAAATGTACCTGTAGACTGATATGCTCTTCCAAGTGAATGTTCTATTAATAATGAAACTGTATATCCCAATTAAAGTTTTGCAAGTGGTGTTGGTATTTGACCATGTAATATTTATTCATGTTTAACTATTTTCCTATTCAAATCATTTATTAATCTAGCTGTAGAAAGATTGATATTTGATATCGTGTATCACATCCCAGATTTTTCTGTAAGTTAATTTCTTGCCAGAGGCTTTTGGACCAAATAATTTGAGCATGATTACACTTTGAGATCTTCTATCATTTGCTTAAGCAATCAGATTTCAACTCTTAATCATGCCAATGGAATATTTTGTGAAGCGATTTTTTTTTTTTTTTGGGTCCATGTTCTTTACTTTCATGCATTATTTTATTTTAGCTTTTAGTTGGGATCAAAAGTGCTTGATGCTAAGCACAACAGGCCATAATTGGTCAACCAATGCTTAAGTTTTGACATGCTACTGCTTAGGCTGCAGTTGCTCTTGGTTGTTTCGATGTTTTCTTGTTTAACATCTTGGTTTAATTTCTGTCATAAAATTGGCAAATTTTGTACTTGCTACACTTAGTTTGCAATTTCTTTTGTAAAGTTTCTGGTAACCTATGGGTGGTTTCATTTAGGTACTAGCTCTTAGGGGTTCTTATCATGGTGACACTTTGGGTGCAATGGAAGCACAAGCGCCATCATCGTTTACCGGCTTCCTCCAGCAACCATGGTATGGACAATTTTTTTCCTTAGAAGTGTTTCAAAAAATCTCCAAGATGACTAATTTAAGTACCTACTTTTTGAGTAAGTCCCACTTATGTCATGCATCCTACCTTTGTGTATTTTTATTGTATTCATTCAGGATTGATAATTTTAAGGTCAAAGCATTACTGAAGCTATTGCACTAATGCTAGTCAATTACAGTGATTTTACATGTGGACTGATAGTTGTCTTTATGTTCTACATTATTGTATTGTGGGTAAAGTTGCTTTGTGGTGTTATTTTCATTTGAGCCTCTTATTCTGATTGGAGTTATATCCTGGCTGGTTTAAGCTTTCATTTTCTGAGAGAAGACATTATTAGTGGACAAGATAACTAGTGGGTGACTGATAGCAATTACTTGGACACTTGGATTGCAACAATAACAATATTATGGTGTGAACATATTGCTTATTCTACCTTAAGTTTCAATCAAATTTCAGAAGTCCGTCGGGAAAAGTAATGGAATTTTATGTTGCCTGTTTTTGTGTTCTTATTACTTTAGTACTGTTTATGCCATATTTTTTAGCTATGCTTGTTGCAATGAAATGAGTGGTGGAATGTGAATCATGCACGTAGCCAATAACACAGTTTACAAAAGATCCATATTTGCTTTCTAAACAATTTGGCTTAGGCTGGATGCTTGTTAGATCCATACAAATTTTTTAGTCTTTGGTCTCTATATGCTTGGTTTTCTAACATTGTTTAACAGTTCATGATATGATGGGATGGAATGGAATAGTCTGATGCAACATTGGTCTCTTATTGTTTCAATTTTATCTTTTTTATTTGACATATGCTCTTTGGTACAGAAACATTCACGGTAACTATATTCTGGTAATTGTTTTGTATGGTGGCTTAAAATTCATTCATTATTGACTAGAAATAGATTGTTTTAGTTGCATGCTGTTAGCATGGCCTCATTTGATACTTGGTAACTTTGTTTTATATACAGAAGTTAAGGCATCAAAGGGACTATGTAGTTCATTTTTCGGTGAATATTAATATAGTAGTCTAGAAAATTGCTGAGAGAAACCATCCAATTTCTAGCTTCATCGATGTTTGCTTTCGTGTATTATTACAGGTACACTGGAAGAGGTCTTTTCTTGGATCCTCCAACAGCTTTTATGTGCAACAGCATGTGGACTCTTTCACTACCTGACAGGATGCATCCTGAAAATGTGTTTGATGGAGAAATGAGTAAGCAAATTTGGAATCTTATCTCAATTAAATTTGAGCTTGGTGTCTCAGTTTCCATAGGCATTTAAGAATATTTCCTAACATTCATTGGCTTTAACAGCCTTCAGCTCTCGTGATCAAATTTTTGACAAGAGCAGGGATAAGTCAGATCTTGCCACAACTTATTCAGCATACATCTCAGAACAACTCTTGCAATATTCTGGCTTAAAAGGATCTGTCCACATTGGAGCATTGATTATAGAACCAGGCAAGACTGTAGTATTTGTTACTTGCATTTTATTTTATGTTTTGTAATGGCCTAATTTGGATAATATTTGCAGCTTTCATCTTTATCTGGACCCAATGATAGTTGGCCTGCACTTTGGCCTCTGCATCACTTCCATTTTCTCGCCAGTCTTAGCTTACTTTCTTGCACCAATGTTTTTACTTTTCTGAAAACTGCACTCTTGCTGCAGTTATACATGGTGCAGGAGGAATGATAATGATCGATCCACTTTTCCAACGGGTACTTGTTAAGGAGTGTCGAATTAGAAATATTCCAGTTATATTTGATGAGGTCTTTACAGGTTTCTGGCGTCTTGGAGCAGAGGTCAGTTACACTCCATCACATCTCATTCTTGTTATTACTTTTCTTGCTCTTTATCTGTTTCATTCTCATTAATTCCTCATTCATCTAAGCTGTTGAAATTTCATTTATACTTTTACAGGCTGCTGCAGACCTACTTGATTGTGTGCCAGATATAGCCTGTTTTGCAAAGTTGATGACCGGTGGGGTTATACCCTTGGCTGCCACATTGGCCACAGATGCCATATTTAATTCATTCTTTGGAGATTCTAAGGTAGTGTACTAGAGCAGGCTTCCTTAATACCGAATGCATCAATTTCAGCCTTGTGTGAGATTTATGCATTCCTTTTCACATTGCTACCTGATAATGCGCTTGATTGGATCAGCCCACAATGGAAACACAAAGAGGTCAACAGAGCTGCTTAATATCTATGTTTAGCATATGGTGGAAGAGTTGGCCAGTGTGCATTATTGCACTCTTAAAGAGTTTTATTCTGGCTATCCGGAGTGCAATTACTCTCACAAACTTCTGGCATTACCTTGTGTGTCTATAATTGTTTCACTGAACATATTCATATTCTTACAGGAAGAAAGATCCTTTTGGTTAAATCTTTCCGAAGTTTGAGTACTCTAGTTTCACTTACTTGACATATTAATTCTGAACTGATCACAGATTTTATGGCAGTTAAATTTTTCTGAATTTTTTGTAATCTAGTTTCCAGTGAATCTTGTGCACTATTGTAGTCTTGGCACATTTTACAAGTACAGTTTGTGGCAAAGCATGATGGATTCTATTCTTAGTGATGAAACAAATGCTTATGCTAATTTAGAAATAAATAAATAATCTTGGGTTTTATTGTATTTTCTTCTAAATTCTTTTCTTGTACATCAGAAGACTTTTTTGGGAAATCTGATTGATTATTTTTTATTAGGACATTTAATCACTGCTAAAGTTTCCTGGGCTGATATAAACACCTGATTATATGGGTTGGGATACTTGTATATTGCCTCTTAAACTATCCCTGTTCCCTTTCATCACTTCCTCCTTATGTTCAGAAGATTTCTTCCATTTCTTTTCCCCACTAATCCCTCTATTCTCTCTTTGTTGTCTCACACCTGCTCCCTTCGCTGCAAATTTCTGTTCTGAGTTGTTTTCCTGCTGTATGTGTTTATTCATGCCTATGCTAAGCACATTTTTCTCCAGAATGTTGACCTTTTGATGTGTGTTTACATTGTTTTGAGTTTGTTTTTAGCTCAAAGCCCTTTTGCACGGACACTCGTACTCTGCTCATGCTATGGGGTGCACAGCAGCTGTTAAAGCCATAAAATGGTTTAAAGATCCTCAAACGAACCTTAATATTGTTCATGGACAAAAGTTGCTTCAGGAGGTATGTGAAATATACTCGTATGTTACATGCTTAATGATGGCTGAATATCACTATTTGTTGTTATGGTCTTGTCTAGAAAGTTATTAACATGCCTTATTTTGAGATTTGCCTGTGCCTGCCCATTTAAGTTTTGTGACAACAATTAGACCAGAGTGTACTATGGGGATTTGGCCTCATGGCCACCCCTAGCTGTTAAAGGATTTTGGGTGGAGAGGTGGGACTTTAAATATAATTTTATTTATTTATAAACATTAGCACCAAAATGACCAAGGACAATCATTGGCAGAACAATTTCCCATAATGCCAACCTGTCAAAAGTTACCATGCAAAAGAAAAGTCATAATATGTTTGAGCTTCAGATATGATTAGAAATATATAATCTGTTACCTGTCTTAAGATGTAGAATGATAATGGAGATTGTGTCACCTGCTCTCTCACTTAATCAAAATCCTTTTTGCCCTTTCTCCTTTTCTCTTTCATTCGCCAAAAAGTCTAGGTGGGGAGGGTTGGCATATCCAGCTTGGGTCTTGTCATCCTTTTATGCATATTGTTATTTTCATCTATATGTTGTTTACACCACATCTCACGTCTGCAGTTATGGGACAAAGAACTGATGCAACTGATCTCATCACATCCTTCTGTACAAAGAGTGGTTGCATTAGGAACTCTCTTTGCTCTGGAATTACAAGCGGAAGGGCCACATGCTGGGTATTGTTCTGTTAATAGACCTTTTGATTTCTCGGTCAATAATTACTTCCATAGGATGGTTACCTCTATCTATTTATTTCACATGCACTTTTCCACCTGTTCTGAAACCGCTTTACTTACAAGATATTGTAAAGCTTGCTGTTCCATTGCCAGAAAAAATTTTATTACACATGACTATTATTGCAATTCCACCACCCCAATTTCTATGCTCTAATCATATCTTCAAGCTAAGTGATGCAAACCATTGGGAAATGTTGCTAATAACATTAAGATGGATGCTTGAGTTCTGACTGTGGAGAAGTATTGACAGTTTGAGGCATTATGCATTCTGGATCCTAGTAGTCACAAATGTGGGAGGCGGGACAAAAGTATTTTGCCATGGCCCATTCCAAGGACCTCTACTGCATTATTGAAGCTTAATGTCGATTCTCTGGACTGAAACTTCTTCCACATATTCTTTCGTATAGGAACTTCTATTGAATTCCATGCCTGATTGAAGCAGTTGATCTTTGTACAGGTATGCATCATTATATGCACGCTCTCTTCTTCAGAAGCTTCATGAGGATGGGGTTTACCTGAGGCCGCTGGGCAATGTCATCTATCTCATGTGTGGGCCATGTTCATCTCCTGAAATCTGCAGGCAACTGCTCATCAAGCTTCATGCAGGACTTGAAGAGTTCCATGTAGCTAAGGAGCGGCAGGTATTTTGCTAGCTGTGTATAATTATAATATATATATTTGGTAGATGTTCCTGGCAGGTTATGGGGATGGTGATGTATTCTCATTTCAGCCATCAAAATCTAATGCAAATTTGAAGTCATTTCAAAAACATAAAAACAACCGAAAAAAACAAAAAGAAAAAAAAAATCAGAAACGTTTACTTTACTGGAGGATTAGCCAACAATCAAAATTCAATCTTGGCCAACTTAATGATATCATCGATCCTGTTAATGAATCTGGGGAGCAAAGATGATCCCTTGATTCTTTTTATTTAAAAAGCTTGGCGTCCCCCAAGAATTCAAACTTGGTATTCCACCTATATTATACGAACTTGTTTTCCTACAGTGCTAAATATTATTCATTATCAGAAAAACTAAAGGGCCGAAGCTGGGCCGCACCGCAGCAACAAGAACGTGGCTGTTTCTCCTTAAACCATTCACATGAAAGTCTTATTCTGCCATTTATAGAGGAGGATAAGAACGTGGTTATATTCGGAGGACAGAAAAGGAATTCAATCGGAAGCAGACCAGAGTGTTAGGGCTCATCTAGGTTAAATCGGATTAATCTACTTGGTCATTTTACCACTTCGCCTTCAAGATTCAAGAAATTTTACTTGAGACTGCTCAATGTCATTTAGCATTTACGGACACCTTCTAGAAGATTTGTGTTATATATAACATTTGTTAAAATTATAAGACAGTCTTAAAAATATACTAACTCTTATGAACTGAAATTTTTTATTTTTATTTTTTGTAACTAAGATGTATTTACTAACTCATATATATTGATTTTAACAATATAACAACTACATAATAATTTTTTGAAAATGAATTTTTATTTATTAATAATTTTCAAGTAGCTTTATTTACTTTTCAGCTTAACTCTTGTTTCTTAATAAAAATTTATCGTAGTTAGACTAATACAAAGTCAGAACAACAGTAAATAATGTTACAATCCACGGCAGTCAATCCTCAACAGCAGAGAGTCAAACACGTTTACTTTGCCCACACGTACCAAACAGTGGACCACAACGTGCTTGATCAATCCCACTTGCTCAGTCGCCAGCCAGAGTAGACCAAGCAAGCGAGAAAAAAAAAAACCAACAAATAAAAAATAAAAATAAATTAAATTTTGATCCATTTAGAAAGCCAAACGGAGGAGAGCAATTTTTCTTTGACACACTCTCTCTCTCTCTCCCCGTGTTTATCTCTCTCCGTGTCCAACTTGGTTATTCTCTCGCAGGGAATCTTGTCTTTCACCTTCCCGCTTTTGCCTTCACAATCCGTTTGGATACCGAGAAAGTTTTAGTTATTTGTGTAACGGTCATCTTACTTGAGTATGATCTTTGTCTATCTTTTCTGCCGTTAATTTTCTGGTTTTAAAAGTGAGAATCAGGGTCTGAAAGCTTGGATTTGGGTGCTCGATTGAGCTTAATTTGAGCTGGATTTTTGTTTCAGTTTCGATCCGTTGCTAGAAAGTTTAGTGTTTGATTTTGGTTTATTTATTTATTTTTCTACAGATCTGGGTAGATAAGGTTTGACGAGCGAAGTTAAGATGCAAACAAGGTATATGGAAAGGACCAATAGTATGGCAAGAGGGAAGCGGAGCCTGGAAGGAGGGGATGAAGACAAGCAACCTGAGCGAAAACGGCCTGCTTTAGCTAGGTAATGAAAATGGATACTTGTGGCTTCTTTGGTGGTTTAACTTGCCCTGTGATTTTATTACAGCGTAACTCATGAGTTAACCTTGTAACTGTTGGTTATGTTCCCACTGGATACTTGTTCTTTAATTTCGCTTTTATGTAAACTGACATAGCAACGAGATGCAACAGTTCGCCTAATTTTTGGAACACGAACCGCTAAGAAGCTTATCAAAACACGTAAAAGAGATTACCATGAGATAGGAGGAGAGAGTTGAATCAAAATAGCAATCAAAAGTCCTTAGGCTTTAAGAAATCAATTGAATAACATAATATTATACCGTCCACTGGTCCCTTATAAAGTCATTGTGATAGTTGAACCCTTTCAGGAGATGTCTTATCCTACTTCTGCTTGTCTTGTGGTTACTTACTATTGGTTGCATTTGGAATCATTGAATTTTGAATCCTATGTACTCCTTTAGCTGCTGGTTTCATGACTTGTTTAAAAGGGGCTGTTCTGACAGTCTGACATGATGTCGATACTACTTCGGATAGAATGGAGTAAAATTTGACGTGCTTTTATTTTTGTATTTGGTAACAACTATTTCAGGGTAAATTGCTGCAGTGAAATATATTTACATTAACCTGGATTTTAACACAAAGTTAGATCCATCATGCAGTGTAATTGTGGAAGCTCTCAAGGTTGACAGTCTGCAGAAGCTCTTCTCATCTATGGAGCCTATTCTCCGTAGAGTTGTAAGCTTTATTCTTTTTATTTATTTATTGTTTTCCAATTACTTCTATACATTACTTCATTATGAGTAATTGAAATTCATTTATATCTCTTGACAAATGAATATTTCCATCGTCAAAGAAAAACTGGTTTGGGAGGTCCTGGTGCAAAGTCAAAAAGAGAATACAGAACCAGTCACAAACAACCAGAATAGAAGCTTAGACTCCAAGATGTAACTAGAAATCTGAAAAACATCTGTGACAATACAAATATGAAAGTTAATATAAATACAGAGAAACATGGAAAAATTTGTGTGCAATTTTGGTTCAAAGAAACTACATAAAAGCTTAGATATAAAAGACAATTATGGGTTTAGGATACTGGTTTTAGATTGAGATCAAATCGAAGTGTTTTTATGATCATGCTAGAGTTCCTAGGACTCGTTTGATTGGGTTTCAGATCACATTGATACATCATTGACTCTTGGTGTATCACATTATGTTATTTTCACAAAGCCAAAAATTCTGCAATTTCTTTTTTCAAAAGAGAGACCAAGGCCTTTCTAGAATTAGTGGGATGCATTACAAGGGGAACCGCACTTGTATGTATTAAGATGTGTAGGAGAGGTCAATGCCTCTGGGAGCAAATATACTTAGGAAACTATCTTTCTGCACCCATTAGCACAATTGGCAAATAATTGTTTGTTAAAAATAAAAACATATTCATATAATATTCCTAGTGATGTCAGTTTTTTTAATCTAAATGGTTAAACCATAATATTATTTTGATGCTTGACTTTTTACAATATGGAAAACATTTTTATTGCATTTGGCCTTATTGCATCATTGCAAATTATGCATAACAGGTAAGTGAAGAAGTGGAGCGTGCTTTGGCAAAAATAGGCCCTGCCAGACTAAACGGAAGGTATGACATTTGCTTCATCTGAAACTCTCTTGTGACTCATGTAACAGCATTTGTGATAAGGTTCTTTCATGGCATAGTGGTCTGATTACCAGTCCATACTTTTTGAGGAGTAAATTTATAGCAATTTGTTGTGTGTTTAATGTTTTCCATTTTTCCGTATTCTGTGTGCTTCACTAATGTTTTCTCTGATATAAAGTCTATAACTCTACATTTCTCAATAATGGTCAGCTTTTCTTAAGCCTCAAGTTTTTATTCCAATTTGAGTGGTCTTCTCTGCATTGTCATGTTTTGTCTGCTTTACAGGCATTATAGTCTTCTAATACTTAACACTACAGGTCTTCTCCCAAACAAATTGAAGGCCCAGATGGGAGAAACTTGCAGTTGCAGTTTAGGTCTAGGTTATCTCTTCCTCTTTTTACAGGAGGAAAAATTGAGGGAGAACAGGGTGCTGCAATCCATATTGTTCTTCTTGATGCAAACACTGGCCATGTTGTCACTTCCGGCCCTGAAGCCTCTGTGAAACTAGATGTTATTGTGCTTGAAGGTGATTTTAACAATGAAGATGATGAAGGCTGGACACAGGAAGAATTTGAAAGCCATGTTGTAAAGGAGCGTGAAGGAAAGAGACCGTTGCTGACTGGGGACCTGCAAGTGGCACTTAAGGAAGGGGTGGGGACGCTGGGGGAGCTCACTTTTACTGATAACTCAAGTTGGATAAGGAGCAGGAAGTTCAGACTTGGCTTGAAGGTGGCATCTGGATATTGCAAGGGTATGCACATCCGTGAAGCAAAGACAGAAGCTTTTACTGTTAAAGATCACAGAGGGGAATGTAAGTTTACGTTCTCTGTGGTATTTGCTTTTCTTATGATTCTTGTCCTGAAAGAATGTTTATAAATTCTTGACTTATTTGTTTGACTAGTGTACAAGAAACACTATCCGCCTGCATTGCATGATGATGTGTGGAGATTGGAGAAAATTGGCAAGGATGGTTCATTTCACAAGAGGCTAAATAATAATGGAATATTCACAGTTGAAGATTTTCTGTGTTTTGCAGTCAAGGATCCCCAAAAATTGCGGAATGTAAGTGTAGGGCTTGGTTCTTTAGTTCAAGAGCTTCAGGCTTTGTTCTAGTCTTTTAATGTCAATCTGCTGGTGTAGATACTGGGGAGTGGTATGTCAAATAGGATGTGGGAGGCTTTACTAGAGCATGCAAAGACTTGCGTCCTGGGTGGAAAACTTTATGTTTATTATCCTGAAGATTCAAGAAATATTGGTGTTGTTTTTAACAACATATATGAGTTGACTGGCCTTATCTCAGGGGAGCAGTATTATTCAGCCAATTCTCTTTCAGATGAGCATAAGGTTGGTCTAATACATTATTTATGATTAACTTTTGAATGGATTTTTTCTTGCTTGTATGCTTATTTAGCTGAGCAGCTGGAGGTTGACCTTCTAGAAGTTTTGATGTGCACAGTACTACTCTGCTTCCTTAAATAGCTCCAAGCCAATAGTTACAAGTTGTGAACCTATTACTTTAATTTTTACTTATTGGTTATATTTAGCCTATTGAAGATAAATAAATTTTTTCCCAGCTCAATTTGTGAAAAAATGGA
This sequence comes from Kandelia obovata, assembly GCA_021464305.1. NCBI lineage: Eukaryota > Viridiplantae > Streptophyta > Magnoliopsida > Malpighiales > Rhizophoraceae > Kandelia > Kandelia obovata. The sequence continues at coordinate 1,449,934 of CM038481.1, forward strand.
ATTGAATTTTTATTTGCGATTGCAGATATAACTCCATTCCCAATGCTTTGCAACTTGGATAGTGTTCTAAACTGACATTCTCTTGTGACCATATTAACTTAAGCTGAAACTTGATTAGCTTACAGTCTCTGTTTTTGGGAATTCATAAGCAGGTTTACACACCTTCAAAGTTCATTTTCTACTTGGGGTCATCATCTTTACTTAACATTTATTGAGAAGCCTGCAAACTGTTGGCTTTTTCTGTTGCTTTGCCTTGTTTCTGTTGACTAGTTTTGATGATGCCATTTTTCTTGACTTCATTGCTTATTTGAGTCACTAAGATGAAAATAGTTTTTCTCCTTGAAAATTGTATGTGCAGGTGTTTGTGGATTCATGGGTCAAGAAGGCGTATGATAATTGGAATCAAGTTGTAGAATATGATGGTAAGTCATTGCTGAACTTCAAGCAAAGTAGGTCAAGTACCTCAAAAGATGGACCTCAGGTAGGCCAATTAGGATATTCTAATTCTATAAACCAGCAATCATTGTTACCACAACTGCCAGCTTCAATTTCTACTGAGCAGACTTCTGGGAATTCAGGCCTACAAGTTACAGGTAAGTGGCCCTGTTCACATTTTGTCAAATAGGAAATGGTGTTTGAGGACAGCATTACTCACAATTGTCCGCCTTCTTTGGTTGGTGATTCTAATATCAGGGTATAATGATCACACTGGAAGCAAGTATTCTGGTCCCTCACACCTCCTTAATTCAAATTCCTTCACTCAGTTTGATGGCACTTCGTTCACACCACTTGCACATATAATGGTCAATTCTCACGAGTCCCAAAATATGGGAAATGATAGCAGTGCTGTTGGTCTTGCCCTTGGCCCTCCACAGTCGTCGTCCATTCAACCATCTAATATTAATCCTTTTGGTGACTGGGGCAATAGCCGAGACAAGGGAGTGGATGAATTTTTGTCAGAGGAGGAGATTCGCCTCCGCAGTCAGGAGATGCTTGAAAATGATGATATGCAACACTTGCTCCGACTCTTCAGCATGGGAGGCCATGCCTCCGTGAACGTACCTGAAGATGGATATGGGTTTCAACGTTACCCAGCATCTCCAATGCCAATTTTTGATGAGTACCGCACACGACCTGGTAAAGCTGTTGTGAGTTGGCTGAAGGTCAAAGCAGCAATGAGGTGGGGATTCTTTGTCAGGAAGAAGGCAGCTGAGAGGCGGGCACAACTTGTTGAGCTGGATGATGAAGAATAGGTCAGGCTTCTTGTTCCAATGTAACATTATTTTGGAAGATGATTCATTTCTTAACCTAGACCAGTAAAGATCTTGCGGTCTGTAGACAGCACAAGATTGTTTTAGGAAACCTAGAAGACCTCGGGTGCTTCTGAGATTATATTAGTCATCAGAATCGCATCTTGTACAGTCACCTGTACAGTGAGTTGCTTCTCCTTCCTTTTTTTAGAGACTTTTATGAATGATCTTTGGCATCATTGGCTTGTGTATGATAGATGGGTTCAGGTTCTTGCAGGGTAAATGTGTCTTTTGCATTAATGACCTCCATTTCATTTTGTTGACTGATTAGAAAACGTACTGACTTTAAGGTGCGACTATCGATTGTGTTAGGAATTAAGTATGGTGGCTCCTGTTTTCTTTTCTTGTGGGATAGTCTTCTTGATAGACATTGACGATTTTGTGATCACTTGACGTTAAGGATTTTGTACAATGTCTGGTTTCAGAACTTTGAGGGGATAAACTTCCTAAACCTTTTGATCGAAGCTTTCATTCTTGTTAGGTAGATGCTATTGTTAAAATGAAAAGAAGGATGACAGTTCCTTGTTCTTGTCTATGAGAGTACTTAGATCTTCCACTTGATCTTTTTTGTTTTTATATTTGTTTTGGTTGACTTCTGATGTCATGAATGGCGCCGTGTTCCCAAGGGTGCTAAAGTCGAGTTCTTTCATTGTTTTTAGAGTACCAGAGTGGAGGAGATTCAAGGCATGCTAAATTAGATAATTACATAGGTGCACTGAAAGACCTGTACAATTCTTTACTTAGCTACTACATAATTCTGGGTTTTAGACTCATAAGTAGATATTGAAGCAAGAAGTTGAGCCTCAAAATGGCACCAAAACTTTCAAACATGTGGTGCCACGAGGCCCTTTTTTGAAATTTTATGGTACAGAAGATACTTCAAGAAAAAAGAAGATCAAAGAAAAAAAAAAAAAGATGATCTCAGAGAATGAAAGAATTGTATCGGGTAAATTACATTAGATTTAAAAAGTAATTGAATGAGTTGCATGGAGAATCCTAGGGCACTGCGACATTCTGGAGGTAGGTCTTGTGGAAATCTCTTGGCATTCGTGCAGTAATTGTAGATCAAGTAGTTCTTTTGCACCCATCGCAGCCTGCCTTCGCTTGTTGAATCAAGCTCTTCCGAGAGCCAAGTATTGCTGTTAGATGTAGAGGGGGAAAAATTTGTGCCACAAGATGAGAACACTTTTGACAGAACACAAGCAATGGCTCCATTCTGTCTTTACAAGACTGCCTCTTGTGGCCCAATCATCAGCGTTCCAAAGACTGGCCTATATTCTCATTGGCTGGTTCTTTGGGAATGGAACACCTACTGATTCCATGTTCTCGAATTCTCTAATTGGAGTGTCGTCCACAAAAAAACTGAAACGGAGAAAGTAAAATACAAGTCAAGCAAGATTACAATTTTATGACAAAAAGAAATTGGATTGAGTGGATGCTTACATAGTTCTACGGGGGGGGGGTTCCAGAGGATGGAGTATGTGTGGAAATCGGCTGTTGGGTCGAAGCAGAAGTAGAATTGTTGCTCTCTATTGCCTTTACCTTGGCTAAATACATTAGTGTGCAGAATATAAGGATCACCGCTCAAGTTCCCCAAGAATTCAAAGTCTATCCCATCCCATCCCAAGTAGACCCTTTGGAGGATAACTGCAAATTTAATAACCAAATGTAACATATTCAATTGGTGACATGAACAAATTTTTTAAACATTGAGGTGTAAACCCAGAACAACAAAAAGGTACCCACATAATAAGCAGTGACTGTGCCAGCAGCAGTTTCCAGGAACAAGTTTGAGCTGCATATCAATCTTCCCAAATAGTTACTCACTCTTAGATTGAAATCCTGAGCCAGAGGCTTTGTCAAGGTTGAGGGTGAGAAGCTCCCCATTGTTTAGTATCTTAGCACGACCATCTCCCCACGTGATGTCAAAATCCTGATAGAAATTTCTGGCTAGAGCAACCACCAAGGAGCACAAAAAGAGAGCCATGAGTAGCATAAATGTGGTTCTTGAAGAAGCCATGCCTATGAGTTGGAGAGATTAAATCGAGAAAGGTAGAATAAGTGGAGTTGTAGAAGGGAAGATCAAGCGTTGGGTTGGATATGTTATGGGAGAAGTGGCTCCCATGGTTAATTTATACTTCGGCAAATAAGGTGCTGTGTATAATCAAAAAATAGTGACCAAGGAAATGTATTGGAAGGTTCAACGAGCTAAGCTGTGGACAGATGTTGAAGTGGGGCGCTTCCCGATCTCATCAACCAGTAAATAGGAACCAAAAAGCTGCAATGGTGGTAATCACCTTTCCTGGTAAGGGAAGATGTAAAGCGGCTTCTTTACACTTCCCAACACCGGCCGTGTACTACTACTCACCAGTCCAGGGTAGGAGCACCTGGGCCAAGCTTGCTTGGATTAAGATGAACGTAGGTCAAACTACCTGACCAATTTACCTGTTTTTTTTTTTTTTTTGGGGGGGGGGGGGGGGGGGGGGGCCGGCTCTGTTTGAAGAATCGTCCATGTAATTGGACCCCATTTATATAATAGTGAGACACGTTCCTACGCCATTTATCAGACATGATTGTAAATTTTATAAATAAGTTTAGGATTATCCGTATATAATTTTTTAATAATATTATAAATATTTCAAACAATTTTACTTTTAATCAATATTTAAAATTAAAATTATTTTTTTATACTTAAGAAATCACGACATGTCGTAAATATATTAATTTTATAAAATAAACGAAACAAAAAAAAAATAAGAAAATGAAGAAGACAGTAAGCGGCTGGTCAGTGAATGTAAAATTTTGAAATTAAATTTCATAATTTGCTTATAAGCTAACTAATTATCAGTATTTACGGAAATTACAAAAGCCCCAAGACGTGGTGGAACGGAATAACGGAAAGGAAACAGGATAGATCAAATGAATGGCTCTCCTTCAATAGAGAAATGGCTGCCTGACTTTTCAATCTCTTGAATTCTTTGTTTTCTGGCACGGAAAATAGTTTTGGTTATGACAAATGTGTTGCAAGACAAGTTTCGGAAAATTTTTCTCGTATCCATCAGTAATGCAATTCTGCTGCAGTAACTGCTGAAAACAACAATCTTGGTGGAGTCATCCTGACAGCATTCTTTTGATTCTCTGCCTATTTTCGCAACTTTCAGGTGAACACTTATGTTATTCCCGTGCAAGATTATGTTTGGGCAAAAATCTGATCTTCTTGTTTTTTTTTTTTTTAACACCTTGAAAAATAGAAATAATTATTTTTATCGTGAATTGTAGGATAAAATTATTTTTTTTATTTTAATAAATCACAAACTTTTTTTTTTTTTGGTTAAAATTAAAACTCGATACTTGAAAACTATGATCTAAATTTTGAATTATCGAGATTTTTTTTTTTTAATTTCACGATGTTTCCAGCAAAACATGTGAAATGGCACATTATGTCAGCAAATGCAATGGTTGAGTGCATGATCCACACATGCCTGTTATAGTATTGACTATGATTCAGCATCAGTTATAGTTCAAAGACAGTTCAAAAGAAAAACTTCCAGAACTCCTGCCTGATTTTTGTGGCAACTTTTTGTTTGCTGCCGTTTCATACGAAACACAAAAGAAAAGGACTGATCTTTAGAACTTTTGCAATTTGTGAGGTAAGATTTTTTTTTTCTTTTCTTTTTTTCCTCATTTGTGTGGATATGAGAGATCATATGTATAAAGTTCTCTTCTTTTTTTTTTTTTTTTTTTGACATCGTTTCAGAGTAAACTTGAGATGACTGGTCTCGTCAATTACAGCATCAAACCCCCAAATAAAGGAGAGCAAAATGTCTAACAAAGAAAGAGACTTTACATTGCTTTTTTACTTCTCTTCTACTTTCCAAAAAGAAGCATCAATGGTGCCATTTGCGTGACCTTATCCATATGCCTCAACCCAAAAGCTTGGAAATTAGCATTTACTTCCCCATTTTGTCCTGTCTCCACGATGTCTTATATATTGTGTACCTTTTCTTGCTCGGGATTAATCATCCATTGCTTCAAATATATCTCTGGAGCATCCTCTTCTCTTAATCATATCATTCCAGAAAAAAAAAAACAAATGGCTTCATATTCATATATCTCAGGTAGAATAATATTTGTGGTTATCTATGTTCTGGCTGGCGCTTTTGTTCCAGCCTATGCTAGAAATTTCAGCGAAGAAGTTAGAATAACCTGGGGACACGGTCGCGGCAAGATACTCAACCGCGGCAAGCTTTTAACCCTTTCCCTAGATAACTCTTCAGGCTCAGGCTTTGAGTCCAAGAATGAGTATCTGTTCGGAAAGATTGACATGCAGATCAAGCTTGTCCCTGACGACTCTGCTGGCACCGTCGCTGCCTTCTTTGTAAGCAGATTATTTAAATTACGATTTACAGGGCTACCGAAATTTTTTATCAAATTTTGTTGACTAATTAACTTGACCAATTTTAAAACTGCTGCGTGTCATACCAAACTTACAAGCACAAAATTTAATTAGTTATCCATCACTCTGTGTGTGTGTGTGCGCGTGTGTATATAATTTGGCAACTGTCATGCTGGTTAGAACAACAATGACATGAATTAGATATTAATGTGCTTGGAATTACTCTTTAACTAGTTGTATCTACTTGGATTATGCTGAATGCACACAATACATGTACGATGTTACAGTTGAAATCGCCAGGGTCGGCATGGGATGAGATAGACTTTGAGTTCTTGGGGAACTTGAGCGGAGATCCATACACCGTTCATACAAATGTCTTTACAGGCGGCAATGGCAATAGGGAGCAACAATTCCGCTTATGGTTCGACCCGTCTGCAAAATTCCACACCTATTCCATTCTCTGGAACAAGAAAACCATTGTGTGAGTAGCAACAAAAATTGGGTTTTCTATAATTAACAATATTTCATCATTTTTACTCGCATTGTCTGAACTTGTTGAATTTGTTTTGATTTGTTTACTTTCAGCTTCTTTGTTAATGGTACACCCATAAGAGAGTACAGAAACTTGGGATCAAAGGGTGTGGCCTTTCCGAAGAGCAAGCCAATGAGGGTGTATTCCAGCCTGTGGAACGCGGATGACTGGGCCACGAGAGGTGGCCTTGTCAAGACTAATTGGACCCAGGCCCCTTTTATTGCCACCTACAGGAATTATAATGCTGATGCCTGTGCTTGGTCTTCTAGAAAATCATCTTGCTCCTCAAAATCAAGTAGCACATGGTTATACAAAGAATTGGATGCGCCAAGCAAGCAGAGGCTGAAGTGGGTGCAGAAGAACTTCATGATTTACAATTATTGCACAGACATCAAGCGATTCCCCAAGGGCCTCCCTCCTGAATGTCTGGAGAAATAATTGCACCTCCTGCATTAGAGAAAAACAAAAATTTGGGGTTCAATCATGAGATTTCTTTTTCAATGTCCTTGAAGGATATATATATATATATATATATTATTTTCCCATAAACCCATTTGTTTACTCTTGTTCGTACTCAAGATCTGTTGAATTCTCATCGAAACATCCGATTATTTCACAAGAAAAGTACAGGGATGTGCCTAAAATAAGGAGACTATGGGATTGTATGGGTTCATATCCTATACCAAAAAGAATGTAATGATAAATATAATGAAAATAAATTATTAAATTTATTACAAAATATTATTATTATTATAAAATTATATAATTTTTTAATTATTTTATTAGATAATTTTATTAATAAAAATTATTTATATCAGTAAAAAAGTATTTTTATAATAAATGAATATTTAGTATTATTTTAAATAAAAAAAATTATGTGGCTTCAGAATATCACAAACCCAAGAATTTAATAATGTTATAGATGGCAGCAGCTACACATCCGCACAAACGCACACCCGTCATAGGATATTACAAAAAGCCCTGGACCGGCTATTCTCTTCATTGATTGCTCTGGGTATTGGGCATTTTTCCAATTTTTTAATTAGAAACATATATTCATTAATTTTACTCTCTTTTTTTTTTTTTTGAAAAAATAAAAGCCGTTATGCCCTGCGCACGTGCCCCCAATTCCTTAGACAGAGGTATTAAGGTAAATTTGCTTCTCCTTCATTGAACGGGGAGTCACGCGGGCTACTACAAGCATCCATAATAATTCGAATCTTTGTTTTGATCTGGAGTTCTGTCTCCATTACAGCGAGACAAAACATTAATCCCCAATCTTGGGTCTCCTCTTTTCTTGTCTTTTTTTTTTGTGGTCTTCTTCTTTTTCGTTCCACGGTTTCTCTGTAAACCGCTGTCTCGTCGCAGTATTGGTCAGTTTATGCATCGCTTTACATTTCTTTCTTCTTCTTCTTTTTCTTTAACTTTTGTTTCACATTACAGTGTAAATTTAAATTTGCACTTTCATTGTAATTGCTTACCAAGAATGATGTTCATGCGGTGAAACTATGCGGAGATATTGAAACCACCGCTGGAAGGGCAATAGAAACAGAGGATTCTTTATCTGGCACGTCGATGACAATACTGGAAGGTGGCAGGAAGTCCATTTCTTTGCTCGTTCTACAGACAGAACAATTGGGTAAAGATCAAAACTGATTTATGTTACCGTCGTTCCTCATTAGTTTTTTTTTTTTCTAATAAGAAAGAATTCAGATCTTGTATTGATTTGAAAGTCTGTCCATTATAGGAGCACGTACTGTTAATCTTGACTTTCCTGTTTTCTTGTACTTTTTCCTTTTTCTTGTGGGGGCTGGGGGTGGTTCTGCAGTCCCACTTTCTTTTGGAAAGATTGGTCAGTTTATGCATATCTCTAGATTCTTTTACTTTTATATTACTGTATAAAGCCTTGCCAAAACAAATGTATTTGTAGTGAAACCATATACTTATTGGAACCATCCTGGAAGATTAAGAACAATAGTTGATGCTTTAACAGTTTGTTTCTCTTTTTGTTTTAATTTTTTTTTTTTTGGCTTTATAGGAAACATTGCTGGAGAATTGCAAACATGGATGGGAACAAGAACATTGGTGAGGAATGGTGCCTTCTGAGCTCGCCATCTCATTTCGCTGTTTTTTTTTTTTTTCTCTGTTTGAAAATTTCAACTGAAATTTTGTTTTGTCTGCTTTGGAGGAATCAAAATTCAAGAGCATGGATGCTTACAATACAAGTAAGATATTTTCTTACTAAATTCAATTAACTAAATTTAATGTTGCTTCCATTAGAATTTAATGTTTTGCAAGAGAGTTGTGCATTAAATGAGAGATCATCCGTCAGAGGGAAGAACAACACAGGTCTATAAAAATAGCGCAAATTGCTTAAATAAATAGAAATTCGACATTAATGATTTCGTTTTGTTTTTGTGTTTTCCATGCTTCACAGAAAAAATATTATTTCACCAATGAACATGTAGATGGGTAAAGGTACATTTATGAGGAATAGTTCTTGTTTTCTGCTTTCTTCTCTTTATTTGAGACTTGTAAACTTTAATTTTCAGTAAGCTGCTTCTTGTTTACGTTTCACAGGTCCACAGAGTACACCCAGTAAATGTCCTTGTGCATCGACTGCTTTGCTTGGATGCATTGTCCCGTCAAACCATTGCAAGAAATGCCACAGGAAAATTGAAGTTTCTGTAGTGCATGCTGCTGTGCTGTTCTTTGGTTCTCTGGCCAGCATAGCAAGATCTGCCAAAAATGCATGGGACTTGGGAGGTCAGACTGATAGAGGATTAAAAAAAAAAAAGAAACTCGTTAGAGAAGCATAACCTACTACTTCATTTGGTAAGTAACCTTCTCTGCCATTTTTACTCTTAGATTGTTTTGATTATGTTAGTGAAGCATGGTTTTTGTTATTGCTTAAATCTTTTTGCTTTATAGGCACCTAGTCAATGATCCTATATCTTTTTGCTTGATCTGTTAGATTCTTCCAGCTAAACACAATCACTTAAAATTTATGATTGTCATTTAAATTTAATATTTTTTTTTCAGGAGAATGTGCATAGATTCAGAGGTCTTCTATCGCTTGAAATGAGCAATTTTATTAGAAAAGCATTTAGGGGTTGATGCTTACTGTTTACGCTGTCTTTTAATATAGTTTTGATTTAAAGCAACTAAAATGGCTTTAGATGCTGAATCAGAGCATCCTCACTTCCAAGGCATGTCAGTGACAGTATTGGAACTTGGAAGGTAGAAGTCCATCCCTTTCTGCTTATTCTAGAGACAACCATTGAGGTAAAGATCCCAACCGGTTTATGTTAATCTTCGTTGTTCTGTCAGTTTTTCTTTTCGAGCCGAATGAATTCGGAATTTATATTGATTTGAAGTACCGTCCATTGTAGCAACACAAAATGTTGTCATGGCTGACACTCGCTTATTTCCGAACTCAGTTTTTCCAATTTTTTTTCCCTTTTATGTTACATTACAGTGTAAAAGCCTCTCCATTTCATAGCGAACAGTAACATTGTAAGTGTATTTGACTGAAATCAAATGTTCTTATTACGATAACTTAAAATAACCAAGAAGCAACCATTGAATCTTAAATCCATGGTTCCAATAATGAAACGGTACAGTAAACTAGCTCGATAAAAGTAATTGCTCGAGAACTTTCTCAAGCTAACATGGGAAAGACTGGAAAAGGAATCCATAACCGAAAAAAAAAAAGGTAAAACAGAGAGAATCTTAAAAGAGTTGCAACAATTTTCGGCAACAGCATGCAGCATGTGACAATAACCATAATTTTTAATCGAAATGAAAATTCATCCTCAAGTTATGGTGGGCATGGACATTTTTGTGTGTATATGCCTTGAAAAAGTTAATAGAATTAATTTAAAATTAGACTACAGCTTTGCACCCACTAGCTGTCTCCCTTCCTCATCAATAAACAGATTGCAATTGCATCTAGTGTTTGATTGTGAGGTGACAACTCGGACATTGACATAGTTGACGATATTTTATAGCCACTGTATTAATTCAGTTGGTTGGGCGTAGAAACCTAACTCAAAGATGGCCAGTTCACTTAACAAGAATGCACAAGTGGCATGGTAACACCGGGATAGAATTCTTAGTGCAATGAATTTTGGTCAACAAGGTACGAGCCAACCCTCGGTTAGTTTTTTTATCTTAATAATCACATTTTTCTCTTCAAATTCAATTAGCAAGATTGTGACATATTAATATATTATGCAGATAAAGAGTTTATGAGATTTGAAATACCTACTCCTTTACTATGTAGCTTGGGTTAGCTTGAACGAAGGATGATATCCAATAATGACAAAGGCAATGATCTTTTTGCATCATTATTATTTATCTTTGTTAGACGATAGAGATGTTGTGCAAATTGGAAAGTTAGCATGACAAAAAATCGATTTGTATTTAAGCAAAAATGGTTTTAAGTTCGTTCGTGGGAGCAACCCAAAGAGACGGAAATTCATGTGTGATAAAAGTTTGCAGCAATAAATGCTGCAGTTGTGGGCACTAGGCTCATCCAACGGCAGCTATGTCCTATAAAAAGAGGGCTTGTCCGTGGTAGTGAAAGTGGAGAGAGTTGTGAAAAAAGGGAGATTAAATATTGCCAAAGGCCAATTATCAGATTGAAGGTATGGAGCTTGCAAAGTTGAACAGAACAGAGGCCTCTCTAAGGCTTTGTGCAATCTTGCTCTTGATATTGACAGCTTGCTTAGTGGGCTTAGATTCGCAAACCAAAAACTTGATGTACCTTGAACGAGAAGTTACTTACAAGTCCTTGGAAGCCCTTTCGTAAGATCTCTGAACTTACCTCTCTACGAGAGCAAATTAAAGTTTCTGTGATTTGTACTGATCAATATGGCTCTATCTCGTTCCTGCCTGCAGAGTTCTGGTGTATGTTGATTCTGCGGCTGCTGCTTATAATTTGCTTCAGCTGAGCAGATTTTCTCTGTCGGCTTTCTCTGAAGTGAACTACAAGGGGTCTTATAGGTACCTTGCTTGGGGCTGCTACTTATTGGATCAGGTACTTCCAGTGTACTTGCATGTTGGCTTCATTGGCCCTATTAATGGTACAACTGATCAGCTCACATGTCTCCCTTTTAATTTTATGGTATATTTTAGTTTTTCGTTAAAAAAAAAAAAAAAAAAAGGAAAAAAGTTTCATTAGTAAGTGTATTAGGCCTCGGCTACACAGAAGGAAAATTTTTTCTCATCCCATATATCACCTCTTGTGCTAGATTGATACATATAAGGCCTGATGATTGCAGACCTCTATTCAACATTTTCAGCTCATGCTACCCGAGCTTGTTCTGGTTCTGGGATGGAAAAAAAATAAAAAATTGAAATTCTTGTCAATTATTTGATGATCTCACACACACACACACACACACACACACACTGACTTGCATTTCCCCTCGTTATCAGGACTAATGTTTCAATTAGCGTACTAGTGAAAGTTGATGACATCTAAGGTTCACTTTTTTGTCTATAGTTCAAATTTTGCTTTCGATTAATCGTGGAGAAAACAAACCCCGTTACTTTAAGTGACTCCTCCTTTCGTTATAAATCCATGACATATAATCTGGTAACACAGCTATAAACAGTGTAAGCTGCAACGGAGGTTACACTTACCTCTACCAGTCAAGTCAAGAATAATGGAGTCGATACCAGCTATTGCACCGTCGGTTAGCCGGTCAACATGCCAATTAACAATTGCCTTTCCTTAAATTGCATAAAGACTACTTGGGGTATGGCGTACCATATGTTCGGTCCGCCAATAACAAATTGATCCCATTGATGTGTCATTTCGGGTCTATTATGATAATCGTGTGAAGAAAGTAATATAAACAAAGCATATCCACAAAGGCAGACTGACGTGCATTGATCACCAGTCACTCGTGAGAACATTTGGGAGTCCACCTAATTCCATTTAAAGCCCTGCCCACCATGACAAGAGCAGATTAACAGTATCTTAGACATATATCACCATCTCATCTGAGATGGGAGCTTGGATGATGATTCCACGTGTGTTTCATACAGTTGACTTAGATTAAAATTCTTGTCCCATCACTCTTCCTCTCGCTGAAATATGTCTGGGTGTATCAAATGACGGTGGCAAGCCCGTGGTCTGGCCATCAACGGCCTTAGAATGCACCGTCCGCGTGCAATTGTAATCCCCAAGGCCCAAAAGACAAAGATAAAAAAAATAACGAAGCCATACGATCCACAAAAAATAGTCCATTCACAAAAACTAGTTTTTTTTTTTATGTCCCTCCAAAAAAAAAAATTAACAGTTTGAGTTAATTTATGACGTTATTAGTTTGTGTGTGTGTGTGTGTGTGTGCGCGCGCGCGTGTGTGTTTGCTTAATTGACAGGCAGATTGAATTAATTAAGTTGTTTGCTTTGGGAATTGAACAGTTGGCAGTGTACCTTACATTTGGGGCAACCATAGCAGCAACAGAGCACTCAACACTTGTCCTAACTGGCGTGGAGATCTTCCAGTGGACGGCTTGGTGCAACAAGTTCGCTAGATTCTGCTTCCAGATTGGAGGTGCCTTTTTCTCTGGCTATCTAGCATTTGGCCTGATGGTCTTGCTTTCCTTTATCTCTGCCTTCAAAGTGTTTCGTCTCTATTCGCCAAAGCACTTCCTGCTGTTGAAGGCCACATGATGGACCCCTTTTTTTCTACACAAGACCAAAAAAAAAAAAGTTAAGAAAGTGCATAACCCCATCAAGCTTAAAATAGAGAGCTGAGCAAAATACAATAGCTGCAAAGCAGAGCATGGCATGATCATGAAAACAAAGCTAAACAGTTTATATATATATATATATATATGTTGTAAAAAAAGTAAAGCTTTTGTATTGAATTACTATTAAAAAATAAAGCTTGTGTTTGAGACCTGAACTAAAAAGGCCTAAACTGGGTTTGTCTGCCAGTGCACAGGCCCAATCTCTTGAATGAGTTAATACAGTATGATAAAAGGGTTCCTATATTCTAGGACCATTTTCATTTTTGGGCCCATTGCTCATGTGGGGCTCGGGTGGGGGAGACTCGATGGCCCACTTTATATCTTCAGCCAATGTCGTTCATTTTTTCGGTGGATTTCCTTTTCAACTGTTGTTATTGCCGTTGGTGTTATTATTATAAGTAGTAGTTGATCTAAAGGGTATTATTATTATTGAGCGTGCATTGATTCGATTTTCCCTGTCTGCATTTATGAGGAAAGATTTCCCAACGGCCAACTCGTATTTCTTTATTATTATTATCTTTTGGAACTGTTATTGGTATTTAATATTCTTGGATCTTTGTCTGGTACTCTGCACTGTAAAATACACAAGTACAGGTCTTCCCCAGGGGAGTTTTGTCCACGTGTATCTGGTCTATTGCTATTTACTCGGGTAGTTTTCAGACTACCATTCTTGTCCTTTGTAATATATTTTTGGATCTGTCCCAAAAAAAAAAAAAAGAAAGAAAGAAAGAAAAAACCAGTTTATTTTGTCCCCGTCAAACATAACTAAAACTGAACCTAAGTCTTTATTCTAATTAAATTAACAAAAACTCAGCATAACTTCTGACATAATCAGAAAATGGATGGAGAGATCCTCTGAAGTTGCTCATTCCACTCAAGGGGAGAAGAGAGTTTTAATTATGACCTTTGGTTAAAAATAAATTATGTAAATAAAAATATGTAAATCTTCAATTTATGAAAATATAAAATTATTTTGGTAATTAAAAATTTAGATTTTTATTTAAATTTTATTAAAAAAATGCATGATTGAAAAAAAATAAAAAGAATTATTTTTATTATATAATTTATACTTTTTGAATGGACAATAAAAATTATTTAAATTCATACAAATGATAATTAACTAAGATTGGAAAAATTAGCAGTGGGTAATGGAACCGATAGCAATTAGTCCAAAAGACCAATGTTGGAAAAAAAATAGTTCAAAACGATGTTTTTTTTTTTTTTTTTTTTGGGCTAAGGGCTATTCATTCTCTCTCCGAGAACAGCGAAACATTTTCCGAATTTTAAAATAATTTTCTGTTAAGTTACTATTAAAAGTAGAATGCTTCTTCCACGCAGTTAAAAGGGAAAAACCCATAAAATCTATGTTATCACTGTTAGACAGAATTGAGCCATACAGTCTATGAATGGATTCATATGTAGTATCATCCGTCGTGCCATTAATTGTATTTGTGGTGTTTTCGTCTAACTCGCATGTCAAATGAAGATTGGAGTATCTATGCAAGAAGCATAGAATGTGTCTCCACTCATTTGCGCTCAAAATGATGGAAAGCTTCAACTGATTTATCACAACTTTGGCCCTGAAACATCCATACCAAAAGCCAGAGGTTCACATGATCAGTCTTCAGCCAAAAATAAAATTCCCACCCCCTTAGGTAGCTTGACTCCACCAGCATGCAATGACCCATATGTGTCCTGAACACCAAGTACCGAGTTGAAAGGACCAACCGTTAATTGAACAAAGCTACATTCTATCAACTTTGATTCAACGTGTCAAATCAGGTGGAAAGTACCATAATTTAGGTTGCAGGAGGGAAACGTTATCCCCAGGGACTGATCACAATGACTTGCCAGAACAGGACAAAAAAAATTATTAATTTGCCTACCGATTAATAGACTTGTCTAGCCTAGAGATATGATCAAACTAGCACGGCTTCCATGGTATATCCGCAGCTCCTTCGGGGTACAAGTAGTCAAGCATCCACACTCAATGAACCTCATTTGGTAATATGGGTCTCATTTGACTTTTAAAATTATAGTGTTTAGCAGTGACTTTGTCTTTTTTGACAAAAACTTTTATGTCCATTGGATGAGATACCAAGTACAATGAGCCAATGAGGCACATCCAATGGCTTACAAAGCGCAATTACTTTATCAAGAGAGAAAAAAAAATTGACATATAATGTCCCTTCATTCTTATATCATTGTCCTTTTTATTCTCCCTGGCCGTTTTCTATTGGTCATGAAGGTGCTGTCCAATTTATGGATCGCAAATCGACTTTGTTCATGGTGAATACAACATGATAAGCTTTAGTGCAGCCGAATCCTACTGTTGTTTGCCTAAAACTTTCACATAATTGGCCAGTCGGCTAAACACATGCATGTTCGGGAAAGCTTCCCCTTAGTTACATGCCATAACCTCAAGCTTTTAAAGTAAGCTTTTTGGCGCACAACCATTTAAGGAAAAGATAAATGTACTTGACATGCACTCTTACTAAGTGCATGATAAAGCGGGAACACACCGAAATGTAATTAAATATTGTACGTGGGAGATTCGGGAACAAGATTCAATTATCTTTCTTTCTGATTTGTGAATGGTGATTTTGATCTTGAAGTTTCAATCGTCTTACATTGCTGGCTTGAATTTGATGCGGGAACATTCCTAAGTGAAAATACATTTTCTATTATACTGTTTTTTTTTCTGTTTTAAATTAATCATATGAGTTATACACACACACACACACCCGTAATTAAACAATGTATAGGGTGCACGATAGTTGTGTCTTATAAGCATATACAACGAATGTATATATCCACATTTAAGTTTTGCGATGAAATGAGAGAGAAAACTACTAAAGTTTACATCTCTATTTGGTCCTAGACAAGCCATCTAAATTGAAATCATTCGATTTTAGTTTTCATGGTTCAATCGCATATTTGTGAACCTGTAAAATATTTATTGTGTGGGTAAATCAACATGAAAAATAAAGGTCGATGCATATAATTTGAATGCAACGGATTGGGTTTTTTTTTTTTTTTTCTGAAATGGTCAGCATTGCATCTAATGGCACCGTCTCTACGTGCAAATAATGCTTGCATACCGGTCATAGAAATGACAACGAAATTGCCATTCTAATAATAAATTACAGTAAGCTTGGAGAAAGACAAGGTCTATACATGTAACATATATTATGTATTTTCTTCCAAATACATTAATTCTCATCGGTCTTTTTTTTTTTTCTTTACTTCTTTTAGTCATGCTTCCGTTCTACATGACCCATAGAATTTAACTTAGTTAAAAAGGAGGACAAAAACTTGTACAGCCGGAGCAATAGCTACATTTGATTATTCCAAAATACAACCCCGTGATGAAGTTTCTTGCCAAATACATGCCGTGCGATTTGTGACTCGTTGTCTCGTTCCCTTTTGATTGGGAAAAAAATTAAATTAAAAAAAAAACACAGAGTTTGAATTGAAAATATGTTGCTTTTCAAATAATGTCTTGGAGAAAAAGTAGCAAAAAGAACGAAAATAAAGGAGCCAATTCAAAGCCTTAAAGACAAGTCAAGCTGGCTCAACTCTTCTTGAACACTTTCATGCCTATAACCGATTGACCAAGAGCCCACTCTATCTTGTATGGATTCATAACTCATTTCCCTCCTACCATAGCTAGTGTCGCCAACAAACCTACCGGCATGTGCATCATGGTCCAACCCAGAAAGGCCTTGCTGATTGCGGCTGGGACCAACCATGCTCGATCCTGTCCGGCTGTTTGACCCTCCATGTGGGCGAAGAGCTGATGTTAGCTCGCGGCTTTTCTTGGCTAACGTTCTCTCAAGCTTGTGGGCATTTTGGTGGCCTCCAAGAGCTTGGGAGCTATAAAATTTCCTTTGACAATAGTTGCATGAGAACATCCGAGTCTCCATAGGACAAAAAGCTGACGAGGAAGAAGATGAAGATGGCTCAAGATTGAGTTCTAAATTTAGTTGATTGTTTGCTATGCTCAGATGTAGGGAAGTATTGGGTCGGGAATCCATGACCCCAAAAATAGATAGAAAATAAGAAAAAGGGGGGGGAGAATAGAAGAATGGCCGATGCTCAAAAATATAAGAAGCTTAGGGGCTGTAATCAGAGAAGAGATTGAGAGATAGATAGAGAGAGAGAGAGAGAGAGAGGTAGGCTTTGGTGGCAAAACTCAAGTAGGCAATTGAGAATACAAGAGAAGATAGTCGGAGATATAAAGAAGCAGAAGATGACTAGTGTTGAATTAACATGAGGCGCTATTGCTGCACTGTTTCTTGAACCACATTTAGTTAATGAAAGATGTTGTAATTCGTATAATGGTATTAAAATATAATACATATTTTATATGAATTTAAGTCTTATTTAATAATTAAAATGTTTTAATAAAATAATTTATTAATATAATATCTGAACGAGGAGGGGGGACATGTAGCTGCAAAGATCAGTGAGGAATCGAAGCGTTTGTCACCTTGATTTATAGCGGCAATACAATTCCTTGTCGGTCCTCGAAAAAATTCCATATGGTATTCCTCCTTATTTGCTCACAAAGAGAACTCACAAAACTTTAAAAATTCGATTAGATTTTAACTAAATGCAGGTTGGGTTGGCTTGTCTTGAAAGTCTTTTGTCGCTATCATGTGAGATGGATTCAAGTCTGAATTGCGTCTATTTTTCCACATTAATTTATGGGTACATTCTCCGTCGCCCCCCCCCCCCCAAAAAAAAAACAAAAAAGCATTTCTCATCACCCCACCGATGGGTTGGGTAAGGGGTTGAGACCATTTAAGTGGCCAATATAAGTAAACATGCAATGTGAAAACAGACAGTCGTAATTGCCAGCAAATTTCTCTTTCCTCTGTTGCACTGAGGTGGATTGGAACTTGGAAGGTAGTCGCTCTACAGTGAACGATCCCATTAGCACACGTTGTTTCCAGAGCACACCAGGAGCAACGGAGTGGCAACTGCTGACGCATATGACCCAGGATTTGTATTCAAGGATGTTACTCAAGTACTAATGCACTATTTCAATCTGTCTATACAGTAGACTTCTAGATGCAAGGTGTCCAAGACTTATCTGCTCCAAGGTGTATTGTTCAGATGTTTTGCATCTTTGATTGGTGAAGTTGTCCGGGGCAATATTACTATTCCTAATTTCAATTGACGGTGTTAAAACAATTACTTTATAATAATCTCATTTGTCGTAAGTAAGCATACATCCGTCCGCATAAAAAGGCATATTTAAAATTTGCCCTTTTGGGTCATTTACAAATTTAAAATAATGGACAACAATATCTCTGAATATTAACAACTACTGTGATTATACTAAACAGTGAATTCGCAAGGCACGCTACTACACCCATACATACATACAATAATTCTCGTCTTTCCATCCACTATCCTTTAACAGTCGTCCTTTTCTGAGAGCTTTTCCTGTTCTTTTAATAGTAACCCTTTTTTGTTTTTTGAAATCTGGTTGCCAAACGATGTGTGTGGTCCTCTCATCCAGCTTTTTGCAACTATAACTCTCGTGCGTTGTGCCCTTCAACAGTTTTTTTAGTGCCACATGGAGTTTGCACAATTCTCCTTTTGTACAAAACAAAGATGTCTGAATATATTTATTCTCATCCTCAACAGTCGAAGTCAGTGCAACCATAAAACTAAAGAACACGCAACTTTTTCTTTACAATCTTATCTTTTAAATTTATGCACAATATAATTTAAAAATGCCCAGCGAACCGGCGTATTTTCCTAGTATTTGTTTGTGTGTGTGTAGCAATGCCAAGAAATTGAACGTTCGAGATTCTCGTAAAATTGACTAATCTCACCGAGATGGGCAAAACATGAATGATAAGTCCAATTATGAGCTTGTTCATTTGTATCTTAGTTTTGGAATCCAAGGAATTTTTCAGGCAATGCTTTCTCATTATTGCAACACTAATGATGTTTGTGAATGACATTGAAGGGTCTAATTTGAATGATATCCGTGTTGAAGCTTGGAGATATGCAATCAGTGAAATTTCCTTCGGCACTAAGGTATAAGACTGTTCGTTAGCAATTAGCGACAAGAGAAGACACCATAACTTTTGTTGCGACCCAATATAATGCCTTCGTAGCCAACAATGATAAGACCGTAAAGCACACCAAGAAGTATGCTGCGTAGTTTTTAAACTTGAATAGGACCTTGACTCGGTTTAAGATTTGATTTAGTGAGTTAATGATTTGATCGTAAACTCAATGGTCGGAGATGAAATTTTTTTTTTTAAAAAAAAATAATTAATATTTTTATATTATATTTAAAATAAGAAAACTATTATTAAAATAAAATTTATAAATATTCTTAATAAAAAATATAATTATATAATTAATTTTTTATAAAAAAAGAAATAAAATTTTTAACAATAACTTGGTCAATTCATTGATTTAACCAATTCTGTTTCACTGTTCAAGTCAATTTAGCCGAGTCATTTTCTCTGAATCACTTCTTTGAGTCACTGATTTACAACATCGCGGTGTCGTCTTCACACTCTGGATAGGTAAACCAAGAAAAAGGTTTTGCCGTCAAAAAAGTTGGCTGCTTGTCGCCTTGTCGGTTAAGTAAAGAATAACAGAAACGGGAAAAAGATGAATCGGGTTACAAACTACAAAGTATAAAGTATTGGAAGCATGGACTACATCCTGGTATGTTACACTCTGTTGAAGTTTCATGTATGTAAGAAGACTATGTATGTTGGGGAAGCCACATTTTGTATGTTCTGTGAAGTGAGCGAAGAGTCATACAAGAGACGAGGAGAAAGACATGATGGCGACATCATCGTTATGCGTCAGAATGGAAATTCGGGTGTTTTCATGATAAGAAAAAAACAAAGAAGTTACAGGGACAAGGGAATTGGACAGGGATCAATTATAATCATTGATTTTAGTTGTGCCCAATTCCCTCAGAACTCTTTCGTGATTGGTGGCAGACAAAAGAGCAACACAAGTTGACCCTATAGTTGTTGACGCGGACATATTGGAAGCTGATGTGTCACCGCTTAACCCCTTCACTTCGAAGGGGGACGCACATAAAAAGCATTGAAAACAAAAAAAAAAAAACTCCAATTTGTCTTCCCAATCCTTCCCTCTCTAGAAAGGTCACCAAGAAGATAATCTCATTTAGCACTTTAGATTTGCTAACATAATGTCAAGCTCAAAGTGACGTATATATTGACATTTTAAGCATGCGAAACATATACGAGATTTGTACGTGAAGCATGCATATTCGTATCCTTATCCTCTTGAGGAGTGCGGATTAAACTGTGTTCTACTTTCACAAAGCTATGCTAGCTGAGAGTGTGAGAGAAAGAGAGACAGAGAGATATTCCCCTGTATCCATATGGCCCCTACCACGACCACCTACAATGTGTAAACTGATGGCAGCAAGGAGCTTTTTGTGTGCTCCAAAATTCAATTTTAGAAATTGCATTCCAGAAATTAGTATCCATAGGTATGAAAAAGTTAAATGTGTACAGTTTTACATTGTTTTTACAAAGAGACGTTTATGTGATATATTCTTTTCCCCAAAATTCTGAATTCTTGGTCACCTTTTTCCACTTGAAAGATTGCGTTAAATGGCACTGCTAGTAAAGTAAAAGCATGCATTCCTCACATAGGACATCTATGCGATCCCTTTCTCATAATATTTTATGTTTTCTACATTATAGGAAAGCACAGAAAACGAAAATTCAGATCAATTACTAAACGAACAAAACAAAGGGACATCCAATCGCAACATACTTACGTAAACGCAACAGAAAAATAAAATAAAAAATATATATATACCGGTGGTTGGAAGATCTCTTTGATTCATGAACATTAGGGAAGGGGGTGTTGTTCTGCGGTTAAAGAGGAATGGGCTTGGCTTGGCCGGCATGGCAGGAGAGTCAGGATGAGAGCAATTTGGTCGGCCCAAATTTTTGGAACACTTTATTGTTCTGTCTTGGGCCTTCATTGGTCCAATATATCAACCATTCACTGAAATATCAAATAATTTTTGGGCCAATTGGAGTCCACTCTGCCGATGAAAAAGACAGAATGCGTGTGGCCCAGTGTTTGCAGACCGAGCATCCTTAAGTATATGCCTCTGGTTTTTAGCAAGAAAAAAATGAATTATTCCCATTCTATTTTTTTTATAAAAAAAAAAAACAAAATTTTATTGATGGTATAATTTGGGACATGTCAAATTCAACCCAAAAAATCATATTAATCCAATTAAATGGTTGTGGGAGACATTAACTTAATAAAAACAGTAAAGGCAGTTTCCGATGGACTCGGGCTTTGACGATTTCTTTCTTTGGTTTATAGTTTATAGTTTTTTTTTCCTTGAATTCGTAACTTTTTCACTTGATGGGTGTTGGTGGAGTTTCAGGGGCAAAGTAGGGATCACAATCGAACTGACTTCTAATGGTAGATGGGGGGGCACCCGAAAGTCGCGGTCAAGATTCTAGCCCCCCCCCCCCCACCCCCCAAAAGGCATAGAGGTCACCGTTTATGGACTAGTAGGGCAGAAAATTAATGGCGAAACTTTAGATTTTGAACATCAATCAAGCTGTCCACTGTAACGTAAACTTTAGATTGTGACTAGTAGGGCCAGCATTTTTTGTTGGGCAAGGTGATTTATATATATATATAAAAGGTAAGGTTAAAAAGCTATTACCATTGCAAACTGCATAATCTTCAGTATCATAGGTTAAAACAAGACAAATATTCCAATCGGAAACGTTAGAAGGATTCCAACACTACTTTGGCACGACATTGACTTGGTAATACTGACGAATTAGTCAGAGTGGGCTCATCCCAAATTACTAACAAATGAAGCAACCAGCGGGGAACGTGAAAATTAACTTGGCATTACATATGAGGAGATATAAAAAATTATATAAAACCAGAGCCCGTGTTCTGAGTTCCAACCTTTGACAAAGTTGTGCGTCAGTACGTTAAATAAACTCGTTCATAACATAATTCACATGAATAAAATTAACAGAATGTCACCCCTTCTTAAAAGCAGCTGGGATCCTCTTGATTTGAGAGAGCGTTTTAAATTTGTACGCTTTTAATCAATCACCTCTCTCTCTCTCAACATCTTTGGGGGGCCATTTAAGTAGAAGAAAACCCACGTGTCCAAATAACGCCTACCTAATTGGGAAGACCAGAAGCAAGTCTTGCTCTTAGCTCTTTCCTCAAAATTTTGCCAGACGGAGCCTTAGGAATTGCATCCGCAAAGAAAACCCGGGCAAGTCTCTTGTAAAAAATAACCTGAAGACAGCATATCGTCAAATTTGAGTTCAATAGATGTCTCATATTTATTTTTTCATCAATCAAACGTGCACGTGTTAGCGATACGTGCTGTCTGGAAGATATTGCAAGGAAACTAACAAAAGCATTGGCCAATCCAATTTCTACTGTATAAATTGGAACCCTGATGTGGGACGCAGATATTTTCTCGAGAAAATGTTTTTCAAGATGGTCAGAGAAAGAGGACGGTGGCTGCAGACTTGTGGTGGATTTATTTAATTGAATAACCTAACAATACGGCCATCCACGATGCTTATTATTAAAAGGAAAAACGGTGTGCAGCACACGCGTACATTCCATCGGCATTTAAAGCAAGTCCTTCCTAAAATTCAAAGTATAAATCACATTTTTCTTTTCCCCCTTAATGGCTTGTATATTCAATAGTTTTAATTCCACGTTTGCACAGGCACGGGTATATTACTTTGTTGAAAAATAAAAAATAAAAGTACCTGTTTTGAGATGTATTGTTTGATTTCATCTTCCGTGATTTTAGAACCGTTAGATCGTACTACAAATGCAACAGGGATTTCCCCCGCAGCATCATTCTTCATCCTGTACCACACAAATTGAGGATCGTTAAATTATCATAAACTTAATTTAAGCCTTTATTCCTGTCTCTTATACACATATAGATGTGTATAAGAGACAGAAAGGGAACCGTACCTTTTGTTTTTTTTTTTATTATTTATTTTTATAATGGGTAACTTTAGTAAAAAAAAAAAAAGATTATTTTCCCTTAAAAAAAAAAAAAAGCATTAATTTCCATTAAAGAAAAAAAACAATATATATATATATATATATATATATCAAAAAATTCTGTGGTGTGGGAACACTTACGGTACAACAGCCGCGTCAGAGATGTTGGGATGGTTGATTAACATTGCTTCGAGCTCGGCGGGGGGCACTTGGAATCCTTTGTACTTGATCAATTCTTTCAAGCGATCAACGATGAAGAGCTCGTCATCTTTGTCAATGTATCCAATATCGCCGGTGTGCAACCATCCATCTTTGTCTATGGTCCTCTCCGTAGCCTCGGGGTCATTTAAATAGCCTGACAAAATGTACAAAGAACAAATTTTTAATCTTTCACCCAACCCATTAAAGAAGCAAAATGTTTTTCGCTGGGCTAAAGAGTAAAAACCCTTGTGGGTCACAAAAGAGAGAAATTGATGGAAAATTAAAGTCAAACCGTCAAGAACAAGCCGCGACATCATAGGCTAGGTAGGACCTCGGTAGGTAGCTGAATTGACTTTGACTTCCTCTTTTCTTTTTTCTTTTTTTTTTTTGACTAAAGTTACCCATTATAAAAATAAATAATAAAAAAAAAAACAAAAGGTACGGTTCCCTTTTCTAAGGCTGGTTGGACGGGAATTTCTGGTCGAGCAAACAAAAATTAACTAAACACGCTCAAACGCAAGTTAGACAAAATTTTGAACTCTTGGGGTTTGCCTCAGGCTTGGTTGCTCGCCTGCCAAAAGCGTCAAGCATTAGCATCAATAGTCCCAATGTGACGAAAATTCTCTAAAAGGTTGGTAAAATACATGCTTGGTCCCACGATCAATTTCAAAGCAGATGGGGTTGGTGAATAAGTCGACGCCTAGAGTCACGTAGGATTTGGCAGGATCCATTCCTTACCTCTAGCCTATTCTATTTTTCAAGCAATTGGAAAAACTGAGTACCTTGGTAGGAGAAATGACAAAAGGGAAAAAGAACTTGAAAACTCACCAACATCAAAAGCAATTGTTTTGGCGATAAGATTTAAATATAACATTCATAAATGGACAAGTATGCTCACTTTCCGCCTAGATCACACAGAGCCTCATGATTTCAATAGCCAAAATAAGAGATGAAAACGTCATTATAAATGTTTTTTTTTTTCTTCTTTTTTCACGTAATGACAAGAAGCAGTGCTCCAATTAAGGCGGGGCAATAAACTTTAAAAAAATTAATCATTTTTTTTTTTTGTATGCCGGCCCACCTTATTTCCGCAATAAAATGACATTAATTAATTGGTCAAATAACAAAGAAAATTCGACTAACTGCGCTACTCACCAGACACCCAAATAGTCAATCCTACCAAAGGAAGAGTCCGCTTGGACGTTCCTTTTCTGTATTCTTGTTTTGTGCCTACCATCTCCCACAAAATGCCCCCCAATCAGAATTTTCTCGGTTTGTTGATTTTTCATTTTGTCATCCTGATTCATCAACCTCGGATTCCCTTTTTTTTTTTCAATAATGAAAAATATTTTAAAAAACTATTAATTTATCTCAAAATATTATATTTATTGAAGTAAATAATTTTTTTATATTTTATCAAACGATTTTATTAAAAATATTATTCATCTCAATAATAAATACAATATTTTTATGATAGCTTAAAAAAATTATTTAATACTAATTTTTTATTATTATTATTTGGGATAAACCAACCTTTTATTTTATGATTAATTATTCTAGTATTCATTGATCAATCTTATAGTGGTTTTTGGCCAACCGATTGATCAACTATCTAGTAGTCTAACAACTTAGGCTGCCTATCTATATTAAAAATTCGAGAAAATTATGTCTTGTATTTAGATAAAAAAAATCTATTGATTTATTAACTTATAGGAATGATGATCACTTATGTAATCGACAGTGATACTAAAAAGAAAAAAAAAATCACAGGTAATGTTTATATTAACTACTAAATAAAATGGTAACTTGGGTCACTAAAGATAAAAGTTAATTTGCCTTAATTTGATAAAAAGAACAAAAGGGGTTAAGAATGTATACCTTTCATGATTTGGTTCCCCCTAATGCAAATCTCTCCAGCTTGATTTCTAGGCAGAGAAGCACTAGTGTCCTGGTCAACGATCTTCATCTCAGCGTTTCTGACAACAGTGCCGCAAGCTCCTGACTTAATCTCGAAGGGTTCCTTGGCAAAGGCCAAGCACATGGCTAGTACTGGTCCTGCCTCGGTCATTCCGTATCCCTGCCCAACACATTAATTATAGATTGAGATCCCACCGTTGAGTTTCAATCGTCAATCTAGCAGTAGGGACAAGGGTAGTTTTGTACAAGAAGAAGGTGAAATGAAATAGTTTCCGTGAAACTTTTTTTTTTTTTGGGGGGGGGGGGTTATATTTATATTCTTAAAGCAAACATGAAATTTAAATTTTTAATTTAATTCGTTTAATTTGTAAATCAAATTAATTTAATTTTAATAATTAATAAAAAGATGAGTAAAATTTTAATTAAAATAATAAAAAATAAAATAAATTTATATTATATAATATATTGTATTATATTATATTTATAAAAATAAATAGATAAAAATAACAAGGCTGCCATTCATTGATTAGAAGACCTAATCGAGCCTAGCTAGCCTAAGTACCTCAACTTTTCTTTATTATTGTCCAACAAAAAATCTCTTGGTTGCCAGCCAATACATGGCGGAAATTTAGGCTTCCTATTATCAGGATGATAATGTTGAGCCATTTATTTATGACCATCGAATAATCTTCCATGGTGTCCACTTATGAGATACGACCACCGCCATCACGGATTTGACAATCATGGCCATGACCAAAATCCATTTTCGTGATTTATGGATCACGTTAATTGCCAACATCAATTTCTCGTTAGATGTCGCGACTCATTTCCCTGTAGAAACCACGTGATTTGATTCTAATACATACTTTAGTGGCATTGCCATGAACCTCATCGACAGAAGGAAAGCACATACGAAGGGGCACCAATCGTAGAATATTTAAGGGTGGAACTTGTCAAACGGCTCTTCCAAAATGGGAAACTGTTAGCCGTAGCTTAAATTTTGAAATTTTAATTTGATTCGAAACGACTGGGAATGATTCATAGAAAATGGAGGAAAAGGACTTATGTCTAAGTTCTATTATTAAGTCTCTTAATACAATAGACCATGATTATTAATTTATCTATTTAGCAATTCTTATTTACTAAACTGAGTTATTAAGTCAAATATCTTTCTTGCTATACATTTTCTCCCCTTTTTGTACTTGAAGGCAAACGTAATATATTGAAGGCAATGGGTAGTAGTAGTAGTAGTAGTAGTAGTAAACAAGTACCGGTCCAAGTTTAGCGGTAGGCAGCTTGGCTCTCACCATATCCTCAAGTTCCTTTCCCATGGGAACTGCGCCGGACATCACAGTCCAGATGTGTATAAGAGACAGTGGTAGTAGTAGTAGTAGTAGTAGTAGTAAACAAGTACCTGTCCAAGTTTAGCGTTAGGCAGCTTGGCTCTCACCGTATCCTCAAGTTCCTTTCCCATGGGAGCTGCGCCGGACATCACAGTCCGGATGGACGAAAGATCATACTTATCAACGTCAGGACTTTTTGCAATTGACAGGACGATGGGCGGGACAAAGGGTGCTATTGTCACTTTATACCTTTGCACAAGCTCCATCAATGTAATGATCTCGAACTTTTGCATGATCAAGATTGCCGCCCCAACTCTTAGCCCGCAAAGCAGCACCGAATTGAGTGAATATATGTGAAACAATGGCAGCACGCAGAGAATCACGTCCTTCTCGTGAAAATAAAGATTGGGATTTTCTCCGTCTACTTGCTGCGCCACGCTGGTGACAAGCCCTCTGTGTGTTAACATGACGCCTTTAGGGAGACCCGTAGTCCCCGAAGAATAGGGGAGCGCCACGACATCGTCGGGATTGATTTTGACGGCGGGGATTTCTGTCTCGTCGGCCTTTTTCAATTCCGAGAAGTGCAAGAAATCCTCAGGTGGGGCATCGATGGTCATTAACCTGACATTGTTTTTCTTGGCGAACTGCCTCGCTTTCTCGGCGTAGACAGCTTGTGTTATTATGAGTTTCGACTTTGATGCCATTGCTTGCTTTGCGATCTCCGCCGAAGTATAAAACGGGTTCGCCGTAGTGGTCATGGCGCCGAGATAGGACGCGCCAAGAAATGCGAACACAAATTCCGGCGAGTTCTGGAGCAAGAGCATTATGACGTCGCCTTGCCCAATTCCTAACTTGCTGAGGCCGGAAGCGACTTTGCGCGAGGTGAGTTCAACGTCAGCGTAGGTGTAGATATCGCCGGTGGCGCCATCGATCAAGCATGGATTATCACTGAATTGGGAGATGTTTTCAAAGCAATAAGTGTGCAGAGGTAGGTGATTTGGGATATAGATATCGGGTAGTTTGGACCTGAAAATGAAATCTTTTTGATCATTTTTGGCCTCCATTGTTGCCAAGAGAGAAATAAAATGAAGGAGTGATTCTTGGGGTGGGGTAGGCGTTTGGTTCTGCTTCCCTGGCTAGTTTGAGTTTTCGATTCAGGTAAATATAGCGGTAGGTGTTGGCTGGCCAAAGGGAGTTGGTGGGAACTTTCGCTTTTTGTTAAGGACAGGATTCAACAAATGAAAAGGTCCATCGTTATGGGAATTTTAATCTAATCCTCCTACCCCAGTTCAAAAATAAATAAATAAAATAAATAAATGTATTCCGCCTACCGCCTATTGTTCATGTATCTCTCCTTTAACATGCCACAAACGTGACTTAATAGTATGCAATTATTAGATATGTACATTCGGCGTATATTGTAGTGCATGGTATATTAAACCAGTTAACAAAAGTTTATGCAAAAACATAACGTGGAACCCTAAATTTATTTGTTTAACATACACTCCTACGTAGTTAATTTCACCCACTTTATAATTACACATTGAATCTTGTCACATCGATACCAAATATATCTTAAACACGGTAATACATTTATTTTAGTATATTCTTTCTGTTTATTTTTGTGTCTATATTGTGTCCAAAAAAAAAAAAACTGTATCCCTAAAACATTTTCCTCCTTACACAGAGTCACACTTGATAGTCGTACCGTAACCTCAACGTCTCTGTGTCAACGGATTTGGTCGACCTTCGCTGTTTGATCCTGACTGTGGCCCCCGTTTGACTGGCTTGTTTGGTAATCGTCTAGTCCGGCGGTTTGTCGCTCAATTGGCGTTCTTTCAATTTCCTTGATTGGTTTATGTGAGGTTGGTGAGGGTCGTTCTTCGAATTGGCGTCTTGGTGATTTAGGGGTTGCAATCCAAAGTGGATGTATAGCATATTATATCCAGAGGTGCTTTGGGTACGTGGATGTCACATTTGACTGCCACCCGATGCCCTTTCTAATAAGTATTTTTAGGTGAGTGCTTTTTAATAGATTGAATATTGAATATATTGCGATTAAGTGTTGAGAAATTTTATACAAAATTATTATTATTATTAAAATAATATATTTTTAATAAAAAATTTAAATTAAAATAACAATGAAGTACTCTCGGTCTAACCTGCGAGTTGATACTTTAGCCTTTTTATTATATATTTATTTATGAAAAAAAAAACAAGAAGAAGAAGTCACATTTGACTGGAAGGCCACACAATACATGCTGCGACGGACTTCACCTAACGCTGCTTACCTTCTATCGCTGACAAGTGGGCTTGGGTCATATCCTGGTAAGCGTTTCCATTCACCTACCGCGCCCTGAAAAATTTTAAGTGGTAGGTGTCAAATTATCTCAAGTAGTCGAGAAACTGGTACCTCTGCCCGAGCGAACCTAATACTCTATTTGTCTGAATATTGGATAGTTTTATTATTTTAGGTATATATGTACGATGAGACCGGTCATCAAACTTGTTTAAGTGTCCCCCAAAGAGCTGTCAGTATACAATAGTTTTTTTTTTTCTTTTTTTTTTTGTGCTTCTGTCGATAGACAGGTTTGTTCTATTTTCGGTCTAATTTTTCATCAAATTCCTCTTCAGAAACAGGTTTGACTTGAACCATGTGTGTGTGGCCTGAGGAGTGTCGAAAATTTCAATGTACCATTTATTATTACGGTCGAAGCCTAGTTTGGGCCATTTAAAAAGATCCACTTATGACTATAGTGAAGATGCCATAAAAATTCGGATCCAGACACGAACTCCAAGGAAATCGCACACGCTATGATCTATACGTCATTGACCCAGCACCAGCAGACGAGAAAACGCGGAGATCCCAGAGTGAAACTACGTCGTTTAAAAATTCAACTATTAGTGTCCGCGAATCATGATCCCCACTTCCTCCATCGTCGGTCCTCTCAAGGACGATTCGCCGTCGTTGTCTTATCTAGCGTGGCCGCCGGCGACTTTTCTTGAACAAATAGATTGTACCTTTGTTTTTTTTTTTTTTTCTCTTTCGAACTTACAGCCCCGCTGCTGCCACCGCTGCAACCGACTCTCTTGTCCACAGCAGGCCAGATTTCGACCTAAGAGCACTTTTATTTATTTATTTATTTGTGTTACAGTGAGGTGAAGTGTATTGTACCTGGCTTTTTTTTTATTATTATCTGGATTTTTTATACTTCGATTATACTGGCGTCCACCAGTTGACCCCTCTGGTCCGGACAGAAAGAACCAAGATAATTAATTTTGCGTGCATATCTTATATATATATATTAAAAAAAAAAAAATTGGCTTGTGGGTAATCATTGTAACTTGTATTGGGTATTGTTTAACTTTGACGAATGATAGCCCGTCATGCTATATCTGCTACGGTGCTAACTTTAGGGCTTGGGCTGATCTGTGATTTGGATTGAATCGTATTTCACTCTGCTCCCTGACTTTCGATAATGAAATTGAGGAAAAGATTTCAACTACTTGGGTTGGGCTGGTGGGCATATGATCAAGAAACTCGCCAGTCGGTCGTTAGTGGGTTGGCGAGCTAATTGAAGCACAACATGAGATTCATGCCACTGTCAGGTTAATTAAAAACTAAATGAACCCAAGTAAACGTAACCCAACCCAAGTAGTTGATCACTCATGGTTCATATCTTTTGTGTTGTGTATTTAATTATTTTTCGTTAAAGATTATACTAATCGATGGCATTGGTTGAATGCCCCAAATGGGACAAAAAAATGAGTATTTTCCAAGCATTTGGCACCTCACTGCCTCGAAGCTCTCTAACCATTTTAAAGCTTGGCGGACAAATTTTGTCATTGACTAACTTTTCTCAACGGATGGTGAAAAGGTATTTGATTTCAATCTAAAAATACATAAATATAACATCATTTAATTGATTACTAGTGGTATTCATATGATTTATTTGTAAGATCCATTAGTAAGAATTTTCTATTATCTTGGCTATATGAAGTCTCTCTCTCTCTCTCTCTCTCTCTCCGTTTTTTTCTTTTTCTTTTTTTAATTGAGTGAAAGTCTCAATTTTCTTTTCCACAGTTTTGATTCGATCTACAAACAACCACTATCAATCTGTTAATATAGACTGGGTCAAAATCATTCGGCAATCATTTCCTCGGACAGGGATGATCACTACGAACCTTTAAAATGTCCTAAACGTGGATTGTCAACCATTTTAATAATATTCTCAAATGGATTCGCCTAAATCGGATGGTGAAGAACTTTAATCCCATCTAACTTTTTCATTTAAAGAAAACGACTCAATTATTTCGCTCGTGGCAGCCAATGCCTTTAAGTGGGGTGAGTTATGTCTGCGCAGTAAACATTATATTAACCTCTAGGATAATGTCGAGTGAACAAGTAGTGCGTTTCGTTTTTGGTCCTTTTTGCATTCAAATTGATTATCCAAGACGTGGTTACGAGCTTGAGAAAAATCTTTTAACATTTTTTAAGAAGAGAGATTTCTTTTTTCTTATTTTTTTCCCCTTGCGAATATGAGGGATACAACGACAAAGATCAGGCTCACATGTCACAAAGCAAGCTGACCCCTTTCTTTCTTTTTTTTTTTAATAACCTGCCAAAAGAAACAAAATTAGCTTCCTTCAAGGTAAACGTCCCCATCAGTGATCTCAAAAGGTTCAGCGGCAGTGGAGTTGTACCAAACTGATTTCGCAAGTTCAAACGTTCAATAGTTTCGTGGCACACAGGTACAGCAGCGATACTACAGCAGTCCTCTAATTGATTGTCTGAATTCCATCTATAAATTTCTTATTACTGTAATCAGTCTTTTCAAAAGCATTTTTTATGACTTCTTCATTTTCTTCCCGCGAGATGGTTTCTTTTTAAGAAGAAAAGAGGAACTTTGGCAGCCTTTGTTTCTTGATGTAGCCTATCCTGAATTCCGCATAGGAGCGCAACTCAACCCCATCCAGGCCTCCATAATTAACGGTTTTTTGACTAAGATCGAATATGGTAAGAAAACGAAAAGAAAAAAACTGAGACATATCATTTCAACAAAATTATTAATGCCCTGTACATCATGGCTACATGCCGACTTTATTTCAATTTTTATGCCTACGCATAAAGAACAAAAGAACGTTCATAAATGAAGAATCAACCATCGCACACAGTTTAAGGATACTCTCACAATCTGACCAGAAGTCACCGAAAAGATGACAAAAGAAGCTCAATATTAATATACCCAAAAGAGAAAAAACCCACTAAAAACCTTCAATCAGCTAAGTTCTTGGTTCGACTTCTGAAGAGTCCATCGAACGTGAAAAGAAAGCTTCAAACCTTGTAGCCGCCTTCAGAACCTCAGGAAGTTGAAAGATTCCGCCTTTCTTATTCTTCCTATCGGCAGCCTAATCTAATCGTTGTATGTTAACTACGAAGAACTCATAATTACAAGGGCAATAGAAAGCCTCTCATAAACACGGGCTCTCCATCGCTTTCAAAATCATCAAGGAGATGTCGATTGGAGACCATTTGCCTGGAGGTACTTGAGCTCCAGGGAAATCTGCCTCTCAATCTGAAGCTGCCGGCGAAAATTCTCAATAAACAATTCGGCCCTCTTATCAATATCATCTTCTGATGGGTAATGATAGTTCTATGAAGCCCCCTTGAAGAACCTGAATCCTCTGAGTCTGTATCCTCTGTACAGGCCCTCAAGCCCGGCCTGTCCTTGAAGCTAAGCCTGTATCTCTTTGAATAATTACCACCAACAGTGAAGCTAGACGCCAGCGATTCAGTTGTAAATTAAGTATGACCTTTACCTTTTTTACTACCCTCCTGAAGCGGCTAACCAGAGACCGATCGTCCATGCCCATGTTAGGGAATTGCACCAAACGACAGAGATATACGGAATTGCAAAGTGGGGTGCCTTTGTTTTTGCAGGAAAAACAAGTGGAATGTTTATTTAGATAGGGAAGGGTGGTCTATGGAATTTAAATACTTGGGTAATGGGTATGAGTGTTCAGAAATTTGACTATAGGCGAAACTGCCGAGTAATTTTGCAAAGCTATCAATGCGTACCAAATTGGTTCACGGTGTCCCGCTACAAGCTGGAATTTTTACAGGCGAGGGATTGACATTCGAAGTTGGTCAAACGTTTGAATGCTTGTATAATAATCACTAAGCTGTCATTGCATAAAAGACCTTGACGTGCAAGAATTAACAAGCTAATTGCACTCAATCCAACGGAATGAAAAATAAATGGCAGGAAACTTGTTGTAAACTAATAAACAAGAGACTGAACAAAAACATATAACCAAAAAAAAC